>SJXQ01001702.1:192989-478609 GCA_006408695.1 Aepyceros melampus
CTGTGGCAGAGGAAAACATAATTCTTACTACGAATTGTGGATAAGAGAGTTTAAAAAATACTAGCCTTGATAATTTTATTAAGAAAGCCCCAGATAAGCAACAGATAAAAATACACCCTAATAATCCCTGTAGTTTTTGAAAACCAATGAATGACTCTGAAGATCTTTAGATTCTCTCACATGTATTCTCTGATCCTAGCCTGGTAAGTAAGCCTCTAACAAGTGCTTCTGGTTCACCTCTCCAGCTGAAATGAACAATGGTTCCCTTCCTGCATTAAACTATTCTGTCCACTGTCCTGCATATTCTCTTTTTCAAAGATGTGCCAGAACAGCTTCTTTTCTCTAAACTTCTTGAAATCTTATCCATTATTCAAGACCAGGTCAAATTCTACCTTCTCCATAAAGTCTCCTCTACCAGATTTAACCTATAGTGAGTGCATTAAATGTGTTTCCTTTTAAGAAATTAAGAAGGGTCTTTACAAAACAAAAAACAACAAAAAACCCCAGCTTATAAATTTCTCAAGGTCTGGGACTATCTTTCACTGCTTTACTAAGCCTAGAACATTTGATATTTGCAAATTAGCAATTCAAATACTTCTTGAGACTCTTCTATAACATAGTTATCACAGCTAAGATCAGTTATGAGATGCTAAGTAAATCAGAAGTATGCTGTTAGTAAAAATGTAACTTGATGATTGAAAAACACCTAAAACTCACTGTATACAGTAGTTCCTCTGGAGTGACCGGACTGGTGAAGATGGTGCGCAGGCATCGGAGGCAAGCTTCAATGAACTTCAGGTCTGGGGACAGTAGTCCTGTTAAGAGAGAACAGATTTGAGACTCATGCTTTCAACTCACATTTAAAACGCTGCAAACTGATTCTACTTTTTACCTGTATAAAAATGACTTCCTTACATACCTTGCAGTAAGGCAGGGATAATATGGCAATCTAGTAGAGACTTAACATTGTTTTCAGTACCCATAGCAAGACTTCCCAATACCACTGCACATTCAGTTTTCAATTCTGTGCTTGAGGTTTCTTGCTGAAGCAAGTACAATAATCTAAAAAGAAAGAACTTGATAAACAGAAGAGACTAAAAAACTTAAAAGTAAACATCAGCTAAAAGTAATGTTATAGAAAAAGGCTACCAATACATCCCACACACTGAAAATATGGTAGGTGAGTTTACAGACTGCTAGAAATGGTCATATCTTTATATAAGATTTTAATTTAATAAAGGAATTTCGGCAGGGGGGAGAACCAAAAGACTTTCTTCTTTTTGAACAACAGAATTATCATACAGTCTTAGTGTATCAGAACTTCAAAATCTAAGAGTTGTCCACAAGGATGTCTGTGGAAACAGCCAGCCCGACAGTCCACATTACCTGCCACTTCAAGATATGAAGATTCCCAAAGCCAAGTGCTGGTGGATCTTAAGGATCCTGAACATCCACTACTACAGTTCAGAGATCACAGACATCTAGCCTAGAGGGAATACTCAGAGTCCTTGTGCAGCTCTTCAAACAAGGGAAGTTCCCTTCTTTCTCTAGTTCTCGTATTTGGGGCATCAAAAGATCCTATTCTATTCTAGGCAGCTGCTGCTGCTGCTGCTGCTAAGAAGCTTCAGTCGTGTCTCTGTGCAGCCCACCAGGCTCCCCTGTCCCTGGGATTCTCCAGGCAAGAACAATGGAGAGGGTTGCCATTTCCTTCTCCAATGCATGAAAGTGAAAAGTGAAAGTGAAGTCATCCAGTTGTGTCAGACTCTTAGCAACCCCATGGACTGCAGCCCACCAGGCTCCTCCATCCATGGGATTCTCCAGGCAAGAGTACTGGAGTGGGGTGCCATTGCCTTCTCCTATTCTAGGCTAGCCTGTCAAAAAACTACTTCCCAAATTCCAATTGTCTACAACATATGACTATCTCCTTTATGTTCTAAGGTACATCCTTCATGCTCCCTAAAGCATATTTATATATACTGAGCACTAGTCCCCTAAGAAAGGCTGTTGACAGCTTTACAGTTACCAACGGTTGATTATAATAAAAACAACAAAACCACTGAATAATCTTACATTAAAAGACAGGAAAGAAAAAAGAGAAGAGAGAAAAGCAAAACATTAAAAAATTCTGAATGAAAAATTTATAACTGCACATAAAACTTAATTTTGGGTAGCAAAGGCAAAGAAGCAGTTAAACAATTGTCACTGTCTGCCAAAAAGAAGCTTAATAGCTTCACCAGAAGACATGAAACTTTCTATGTTAATTTAAAAGCCAGCAAATTTTAAAACTAGAAAAGCAGGGTAAAAAAAAAAAATTTTTTTTTTTTTTAAATTTCAAAAAAGGTTTTGAGAATCCTAAGAAATTATTATGCATCATATAAAAGTTGCCAGAGCTCTGAGGAGACAGGGAAGAATCAGGTTGGTGTACACTGCTTATCTATCCAATGTGTCCTTTTATGGCAGGGTCAATGATCTTCACAAACTTCTAAAAAGCATTCATATATTCCACTCCCTGGTATCTTAATTTTTTAAAGAGATGCTTCATATACTTCAAAGCATTTATTAAAAAAAAAAAAAAGGAGGACAGACAATATAGAAAAAAGAAGGGTCTTATGACTGAGAATGAGAACACAGCTGAAACTTCATATGAACAGCAGAAAAGGGGATGATAGCAAACTTACCTTGGAACAGCTCCTAAAACAATGAGGTTGGCTTTCTGCTTGTTGTTTCCAATTACAGCGTTTTTCATGTCTCTGAATTCAAGGAAAAGAGAAAAGGGTAAGATGTGTTGAAATACTAATTTATCTTTATTTTACAGCATCTTGGATTGTCAAGTACAGATGTTAGTGACAAAGTAAAACCCTGACGCTTATCCACTTGGAGTGCTAAAGAGAAGGGACAGAGACAGGGCTGTGCAAACCTGGGGCTATGAAACAGGAGGGCAGCAGTGGAGGGGGAGTGAGACAGCTTGAGAATCAACAAAAGACTTTCAATACAAAGAAAGCCGAGTTCTTCAAAAAAAAAAAAAAGGCCACCAATCCTTTGAATAATAAGAAATACAGGCCATTGCTCTGGGAATAGGCAGTAAAAGCAGCCAGCCCAAGGAATGGACCTGACCTTGTTTCAGGGACCATGACTTTACTTTCCTCTTTTTCTGACTTCCTTGGACTGAATATTTCTGTGATTCCATTTTATCTCCTTTATTGTCTGACTAGCTGTACTTCTTTGGGTTTTTTTTGTTGTTTTATAGTGGTAGATTTAGTTTACAATATGTACCTTTTAACTTATCACAGTCTTCAAGGGATCGTGTCCTACTTCATGTGAACTATAAGAGCCTTGCAAACATACTTCCATCTTCCCATTCATTCTTTGACCTGCTGTTGGTGGCTCAGACGTAAAGGCGTCTGCCTGCAATGCGGGAGACCCGGGTTCAATTCCTAGGTCAGGAAGTTCCCCTGGAGAAGGAAATGGCAATCCACTCCAGCACTCCTGCCTGGAAAATCCCATGGATGGAGGAGCCTGACAGGCTACAGTCCATGGGGTTGCAAAGAGTCAGACACGACTGAGCCACTTCACTTCACTTCACTATACATCTTTAAACTAGTTAGAAACAACATGATATATTCCACTTTTTTTTTTGGCTGCATCATGAGGTTTGTGGGATTTTAGTTTTCCCACCAGGGATTGGACCCCTGCAGTGAAAGTACAGAGTCCTAACCACTGGACAGCCAGAGAATTTTCTATATTGTACAATTTTTGCTTAAACAATCACTTTTAAGGAGATTAAAAAATACAAAAACATCTTTTATTTAAAATTTAAAGATATTTACTTATTTGGCTGCATCAGGTCTTAGTTGTGGCATGTGAGATCAAGTTCCCTGAATTGGTATTGAACCACAGCCCCCTGCATTGGGAGGACAGAGTCTTAGCCACGGGACCATCAGGGAAGTCCCAGAAAATATCTTTTATATTTCCCATTTATTCACCAGTATTTTTTACTCTTGCTACACTCAGATCTCCATTTCTCTGGGATTGAAACTCTTTTCCACAAGAAGAGTATCTCTATCAATGACCAGTTGGTTCACAAACACATGGTTGTTCTCAAAGGACAGGCAGAGAAAAAATAAATAGCTCAAAATAAGCCCAGTACTTGGAAAAGGAAATGGTAACCCACTCTAGTATTCTTGCCTAGAGAATCCTGTGGACGGAGGAGCCTGGTGGGCTGCTGTCCATAGGGTCGCACAGAGTTGGACACGACTGCAGCGACTTAGCATGCATGCATGCACTGGAGAAGGAAATGGCAACCCACTCCAGTATTCTTGCCTGGAGAATCCCAGGGACAGAGGAGCCTGGTAGGCTGCTCTCCATAGGGTCACACAGAGTCGGACACAACTGAAGTGACGCAGCAGCAGCAAGCCAGTACTAATAAAAATTTTTTAAAAAAAAAAAAAAAAAAAAAACTTAAGGTAATTGGTCAGTAGTTCTATCTTAATATAAAATCATTATGGTTCTCAAACCACCTTCTTCTTGTGGAAGAAGGCATCAGAGCCTCCCAGGGACATTTCAGACATTTATGAAGGTGTCTGGAAATTTCTGGCCATAGTTTTAAAACAGAAAGCAGTTTTGTACAATCTGCAAGAAAATTGTATTTTTCAGTATTGTACCTGCCTTGTAAATAAAAGGGAGATTATACTTTTTATTAAAAGTTACTTCATTTTGGAATGAACTGGCTTCCCTGGGGGCTCAGAGGTTAAAGCATCTGCCTCCAATGCGGGAGACCCGGGTTCGATCCCTGGGTTGGGAAGATCCTCTGGAGAAGGAAATGGCAATCCACTCCAGTATTCTTGCCTGGAGAATCCCATGGACTGAGAAGCCTAGTAGGTTACAGTCCACGGGGTCGCAAAGAGTCGGACACGACTGAGCGACCTCACCTCACCTCATTTTGGAAAATCAAATAAGTGGCACTCATGGTAGATTGGGTCATCAATACCGTACCAATACTAGTCCACAGTTTCAGCTCTTGCTTTCATACCTCATTAAGTTTTCTAACATGATCATGCTTAAGCACTAACATATTGAAACATTATAAGTTATCTTTCTTTCATATGCCAAAATACATTCCCCTAGTTACTTGCGGAGCATCTCTCCTAACTTCTCTTTTAGGTGGCAGAGCTCTACAACATATAGAAATTTTTTGTCAACCATTAAAGTTATACTCCTAAAAGAGTCCTGTAATTGGCAAACTATGATCTTATAGAAAAACAGGATAGAAAACCAGAGGGTAGGGGTGGGGAGTTGGGGTGGAGAGGGAGTTATTAAAATCAATGACTTCATGTTACTGTCAGCTTGTGTTTCCAATACCAACCAATTTCATCAGCATTAAAAACCCTGGTAACAATAATACCCTCTCCTTAATTATCTTTTTTGATTATTACAGGAAGTGCTGTTATGATGTGGTGGTCTGCTGAAAGCTGATCCTCCCCATTAGGCTTTGAATAGCATTTTCACAAGTCTTGAGCCAAACACTGTACTTGTTAGGCTTCTTCCTTTAGCTCAGTGCTTGAGGGCCTTCTCTCTCTCTCTCTCTCTCTCTCTCTAGAATATCCCTCAGATCTTCCATGTGACTTATAGCGGATAAGCAGGAGTAGGAGTATTTTGTTCATTTGTTTGCTCATGAGGACTAAACTGAATGAAGCTTACTACGGTTTTAACCAAGCTCTGATATATGATTTTAAAATTCATGTGACAGTAAAGCTTCACTGAGCAAAACATAGTTAATGAGAGACTGTACATCTAGGCTCCTGCCTCCTTATAGATGCCTGCTGTTTTCTTAGAGACCTTACTTCCCAATTGTCAGCTTATAGACTCTAACCTAGCAGTCTGTCATTTTCTTTCTTCTTCTCTTCTCTTAATGTGTTCTGCCTATACTAACACAGCACATTGATGCATCTGGTAGCTTACTGAAAGTTTATTTTTGCCAGGTGCCATTCTAGAGGCTTTCTATTATGGAATTTCTAATTCTAACATTTTCCCAGATTTCTCCCCATTTTTCCTAAACTGAGCAGAAATGAGTGTCCCTAACCTTATAAATACAACCCAAATATCTGAAACCATGCCAGAGTAAACGTTTTTACAGACAAAAGCAAACAAACTCCTCCAAAACCAATCTTCTAATTTCCTACTGGTTTGAAAAATGGACAAGAAGGAGGCAGCTGGTAGTTATAAAGTAACTGCAGACTAAAGAGAACACAATTAATAAAATGTACCAATGGGGCTTCTCTGGTGGTCCAGTGGTTGAGACTCTGCCAGCCAATACAGCAGACATGGGTTCGACCCCTGGTCTGGGAAGATCCCACATGCCATGGGGCAACTAAGCCCATGTGCCACAACTACTGAGCCTGCATGCTGCAACTACTGAAGCCTCTGCACCTAGAGCCTGTGGCCAGCAACAACAGAAGCCCTGCGATGAAGAGCAGTCCCCGCTCGCCACAATTAGGGAAAGCCCAAGTGCAACAATGAAGACTCACTATAGCCAAAAAATGAGTAAATAAATTTAAAAATAATTAAATGGACCAATGTCTAAAGAAAACACTTCTTGCTCTGGCTCTAACAAGTAAAATACTATCTATACTAAAGAAGAGATGTTAATGCCCTGCAAATAAATTCTATTTAGTCGTTAATATAAAAGGATACCAGAAGATCATTTCTATGAAAGAGTTAAAAACTGCAAGAGACAATAATCAACACATATACTCATTTTTAGCAGACCTAAGTACAGTGATAGATTCGATTTCAGAGCCAGCCAAATGAAACTTCTTTCAGTTTCCAGAGTGTAGCTATTCTCTCTCTCTCATTTCCTTATCATCCCCTCCCTTATATCATTCCTTGGCTAACTTTACTCATCTTTCAGGTCTGAGCTTATATGTCAGTGTCATCCTCCAGGAAGCATGCCCTGACAACTCCCAGGTCTGGGTAGGTATCCCTTCTAGTGCTCTTTATCACAGCACACTCATTACTTTTTTCCTCTCCAGGGGCAAGAAACCAGCATGCTCTGGAAATATCAGAAGTTACTATTAATGGATCACAAAACATACCATACAGAAATCCATATTTTTGTAAACTAGAAACTCACAATTATAAAGATGGGAGCACAACAAAACTATGCAAGATTTATACATTGCTTTGAAGTTTACAAAGCATTCCATACCTATTATTTAATCTTCATCACAACCTTAAGTAATATTAACCCCATTTTACAGATGAGGAAGCTAAGACTCAGGTTTGGGGCACTTCTCAGAGCCCCATAATAAATAACAGAGCCATTCTCAACCCATGTCTTTTATGCCAATGTTTTTTCCATCACCTCCAGCATATCAGGCATTCAGAACAAACTGACTGAAAAGACAAAAGAATTCAGTAAATGTATTTCTTTTCTCTCCTGTCTTTCAATTTATATAAAATAAAAGCTTATCTTTTAGTCAGAACATCCTTTTCCTAGTAGATCAAAAAAATATAATCTCATGTCCACCAGTCTTTAATACTGATGGTGGGAGGGGAATGTCCTGCTTATACACTGCTGAAATTCAATGACTTTTTTTTTTTTTTTGGCTCAGTACTGTGCAAGGCTCTATGAAGGATGCAAAAGCACCACATAATGAGATGCCTGACCTGAAGAGTTCACAATCTTCTCGAGGAGACAAAAGTAACACTAACAACGAATCACTAAGGCAGTGACGTTTTATAAACAGTGTGCTTAGAGGGTCGAGAAAAGGAGATAAGACAAGCTTAACAGGTTTTTAGGCAATGGTAGGAACTAAGATGAACTAGCCTAGGAAATGGCTAGGATTTAGATAAGTGGATGAGGAGGGCAAAAGGGATCATATTGGAAATGGAATATGGCATATTTCTGGGGCAGTACTAGGAGCCAGGACTGAAAAGATTCCCTTTAAGGTGGGAACATTAAGCCTGGAACAAAGTTAGAAAAGTGACAGGGAGAAGAGACAAACTAAAGGGAGATGAATTAAAGAGAAATCATGTTCTTGATCAGAAAAAGGACATGAAGGAAGCAATGACAAAGGAGGATAAGCTGAATATGGAACAGATTGGAATACAATAATTCTAGAGTCAAGAGTGGCAACTAAATGGCTGATTCCCTTCCTTTGTGGCCCTAAGACCCCCTGTGCTTATCACAGCATTCACTAATCAGACTGTAATGAACTCTCTTTAGCTTTCTGGTTCCTGCATTAGACATTCCCCAGAGCAGTGACTACAAGCACAATGCCTACCTAGCACCTGACTGGCACTCAGTGTTTGTTACAGAAATTACTCCACCCAGGTATCCGGTTATATGAGACTGACTAAGTAGCAGCCACAGGAATCATTAATAGAGAGGACATTTTAAGGAGGCAGTTAACAAGATGATTTTATAAGCAGAGAGAAAGTGACATATGACATGTCTGAAATGACTACTTCAAGTCTGGGTGCCTGCGTGCAGGGAACACAGGAGCTTGGAGAATAATTCCCTTAGTAAGATAAGGATCTATCTTGACTTTATATATACTGAATTATCTTTGAAGATAAGAATATCCAGACAGAAAAGCTAAAATGTAAGCCTTGGGGACAGTCTGCTCTTTGAGGATGGGAGAAAAGGAGCCAATACTAAGATGTTACAGAAATGCATTTGTCAGGGAACATTTTCAGCTAACATCTAGCTAAAATCTTAAATTTGCCCACTAATAAGTAGACTCAAAATGTGGCCACTTTTACATGGAGGCTAATCTTTCAAATTCCTTTCTTTGCTCTTTCGGTGAATAATTTTTAGTGTGGTAGAGAAAAAGATCTTGAATATGAAAGAAACATATATAATGCCTACTGTAGCATACATGTAAACCAGAGTATTATGATTTGTGATCAAAACCAAGAGAGAAAGTAAAACAACATGTTGCCATTAAAATAGTAGAAAAGGCAAAATAATAATAATTGGAATCTAGACCCGTTGGAAAAACAAAGTCTAAGTCAATCAAGTATGAGCATATTTATTCCCAAAAAGTTAAAATAGCATAAATTTTAACTGAAAACCTAATTAGCATCTAAAAATAGAAAATTATCTTTAAAATCATTGAAGGCTAAAGCCAAAAATTAAAGATCAATGATGTCATTTTCATTCTGAACCAGTATGACTTTTCACTTACCTGAAAGCAGCTCTTATTTGGAATGTGTACATTCATTCTTGATCTAATTAGTGTGAAATAGCCAAAAAGTACAGTAGATATGGAAAACTACAATCTCAGTATAAAGTCTGACCAATTTATGAAAACTAACTTTTTACAAAACGTAAGGAAAAAGATACGTATTCGTGGGTAGTTACAATAAGGTAACAGGGTAAACACGTTAACAAATTGTCTGGACTTGGAAAATCACGAACATACTCACTGCTGTGACCCTGTAATGATAACCACTTGATGTTCTTTCTGGAGAAGGTAGCATCCAAAGATCCAAGTACAACGAGCATTCTAACAACCAACATGTTAAGGAATGTGAGTCTTCATGTTCCAATTAGAATCACCATTACCATATGTAAACTGTCAGTTTTAAAAGGATTAGATAATGATGATCTATTATTCAAACTAAAGTTATTTTTAATATAAGGCTTTGATTCAGCAGGCACTTGAGACTTATAGTGAACTTCAAGTCAAGGCATTTATTATGCAACTACTGTACATATAAACTGAACAAAATTAAGAACTGACAGTAATTTAATTCATTCTTATAAACAAATTACTCTGAGGTGTATGTTTTTGGAATGTAAGGAGTATCAGCTACATTTTTGATTTGTATAAACACTAGTTCAGAAATTAGGAGCTGTATTTAACTCCGTCTTGTCAATATATGGTCACAAATCACCTTACATTCTCCAAAAATGAAAAGTGCAATGTAATAACTGCACTAATAAATGCCAAAATATTTTTACAGTACATTATTAAATTTTTTAATATATGTAATCATGCCAAAGAACATAAAAAATGTGTTAGAACATTATGAATATGCAAGCATATAGTTAAGTGGGTTATAAATATGAAAAGATATATATATACACATATGCATACAAATATTCCACCATTTTTTATGTTCAAAGATAACATACATATATAAACAGCTTAAATATCTGAACACAAAACTATGTCAATTTGTTCTCATAATGTCTGGAAAATCTTGCTACTCTTTTAACCAGACTAAACTGTCTCAGGATACAAAGTTTCAAACAAGTAACTCTCAGGAATCACTCCACTTCATTTGGTATTAAGGTCATCTTCACTTGTGTTTACCTGTAACACCTTTAAAAGTTAACTTTTAACTGTTAAGATTAACTAATAGGATATTTCTTTTGAATTATCCTAAAACTTATCCTTTAACCTGAAATTTCCAAAAACCAGAGTCTTTATTTTTATGGCAGCTCATATTTTTAGCTCATGCAAGAAAATGGAAAGTGTCTATGTTCTACTGAAACCAGAGGTATATATTTCCCTGAAACCAGAAAATGACGTACAGAAAATCATTACCAAATGATTTCATCAGTACATTAAAACACTTCAGAAGACACTTTTTAAAAACAGATACTTGGTGAAACCCACACAATTCTACAGTATACACAACTGCCTGCCTTAGTTTATCAGAAAGACTTTGATTATCTAGTTATCTAGTTCTCTACTTTAATTCAACTTTGAAACTATACAGCTAGCCGCATTTGCTTATACTATCTTTTGCCTTTCAACACAGGGAATATCACCAACATAAGGCCACATAGGGATACCTATTTTTTTCATGGAGAATCACTAATGTAAAAAGATTCAGGTGCTCTAACTTAGGTATGTCAAAAAGCACAATGTTTAAGCAGCTTTGACCTAAGATCTACAAAAATATTTCAACAACTATTCTTCTGCAACTATGAGATTTAACATGGTTGAGCTAACACCAGAGTAACTGCACCAAAAATATCTGTAACTGTTTTAAGTCACACACAGATCACCACACTAGAGGAAGCTCAAAATCTGCAATACAGTGTAGCTTATCTGATGTACCTACTCTCTGTTGTAGTTGCAAAGTCTATACATTTATGACCTACACAGCTGACCTCCCTGTTCTCTCTGACTCCTATCTTATTCCACAACTACTCAGTTATGCATTTGAAACCTTGCTTTTCAGGATCGAATTCTGTTTTCAAAGCTTTAATATACCGTCATTGGTGGTCTAGTGGTTAAGATTCAGTGCTCTCAAACTTTAATATAATAGGACCATTGAAATATATGCTAAATACTGCACTATTAATAACAACAAGAAAGTTGTTCTATGATAAATCCTCAGTCATCACTAACTAGGTAAAATGTTCCTTCACAACACAGGTTATCTACAGAGTTCCCTCCGTTTACAAGTAGAGCTATGGCTCTAACTCAACTGAGTAAATTAGCTGCTGGTCATGATGAAAAGTTGTAATTCATCTTTAATTTCTTCAATTTTGTTTTTCCCACTAGTGAAAAATCATATAAATATTGCTAGAAATGACAGAGCTCTTAAGCTAAAGCTAGTCAATTCTTTCATGTCTTTCTCATTGGATATTTTAGATTCAAAGCAGATTACTTCAGCCTCTGTTCTTTTCCTTCTCTAAAATTAGAAATCTACCTTTGGTTGTTTACGATCTGTGGCCACCTCCCTTCTACCTGCTTATTTTGGTCTAGTAATGGTCTCTGTATGAATGACTCAACAGTGGCTTGTGTAATGTGCATTAAAAAAAAAAGAACTGGTCAACTCTCTATTCCTAAACATCATTTTGGTTCCCTCTTTTTGTCTATCAATACTGTATTATTCTTATATTAGATAAGGTTGCTTAAAAATGAATAAAATGTTAAAAATGTGATTCACTTTTCATTCTCTTGACTATGCACAATTAATTTTCAGGCAGTAACAAAGTTCAGGCAAGAATTAAGTCAGAAAACATAACTTTTTCTCTCTGGGGTAAAGAAAGCTTTATCAAATCATACTACACACACCTCTAGAAGACCATAAAGTGAAAGTACTTGGGTTGATTTGTCCATTTCAAGCTAAAAATAGATTTTAAAACTATAGGCAGCAATCATGTCTACTGGAAAATGTTATCACTCACATTTTCTATTCTGTATCAAAAATTCTAGCTCCTCTCCCTCTTCTTTCAGTGGGAATTGTTTTATCTCTTTGATATTTTTTAAATTTTTCTTTCTTTTCTTTGAAAAGAATCATCTTACTTTTGAAGTTGTTTTAAATCAGGGCTGGTAACTACTAACCACTGAAGTGCCAGTTTGTGGGTATCCACAATATACCAGGTACTGAATTTTATATTTCTGACTTAATCCTTAACAACTTGGTAAGATGGGCAGTATTACTCTCCCTTTACAAATGATAAAGTTGAGGCTCAAGGAAATGAGATAACTTGCCCAAGCATTACACTAGGAAAGGACTCTACTAGGAATATCAGAGGCAGGTATTTAACTTACAGTTGTCCAGCTTGAAAGCCCATATTCTTTTCACTCCACTATCCCTCCCTCCCCCCAAACCTTTCTTACTTCTTAGCTGACAGCTAAGTGTCTAAGACTTGACAATTTCTTAACAGGCACTAAGTTTATCAAACTATATGTTAGTTGGTTTGTAATAATAAACTCTTCCCAGTGTTTTTTATGCTTTATTTGATATTTTATCACCTTTCAAGAAGCTACAGTATTTTCGGGTAAATGAGAAATTTCTAACAGTGACAAAAAACACTTGAATTAGCTACATATATCAGATACAACTCAAGATACAAGTCTTTCATGAAGAATCCTTAACTGAGAAATTTAGCTTTTCTCCTAAACAACCATAGTAGGAGAAATAATGAAAACAACAATAACATCTTCCATCATTTACTGAACACTTAATGAGTTTGATATTTCCAACTTAACTGTTTATTGAGGAATCTTAAGTGATATCTAGGATTATCAATTGGCTTTGTATGGGGGGAGTGTCTGCTTGTCTACAAAAGCATGTCAATCTGACCTATCCCTTCAACTAATTTCTGTGTATTCAGTTCAGTCAGTCGCTCAGTCATGTCCTACTCTGCGACCCCATGAACCAAGGCACGCCAGGCCTCCCTGTCTAACACCAACCCCCGGAGTTCACTTAGACTCACGTCCATTGAGTCCGTGATGCCATCCAGCCATCTCATCCTCTGTCATCCCCTTCTCCTCCTGCCCTCAATCCCTCCCAGCATCAGAGTCTTTTCCAATGAGTCAACTCTTCAGATGAGGTGGCCAAAGTACTGGAGTGTCAGCTTTAGCATCATTTCTTCCAAAGAAATCCCAGGGTTGATCTCCTTCAGAACGGACTGGTTGGATCTCCTTGCAGTCCAAGGGACTCTCAAGAGTCTTCTCCAACACCACGGTTCAAAAGCATCAATTCTTCAGCACTCAGCCTTCTTCACAGTCCAACTCTCACATCCATACATGACCACAGGAAAAACCATAGCCTTGACTAGACGGACCTTTGTTGGCAAAGTAATGTCTCTGCTTTTGAATATACTATCTAGGTTGGTCATAACTTTTCTTCCAAGGAGTAAGCGTCTTTTAATTTCATGGCTGAAGTCACCATCTGCAGTGATTTTGGAGCCCAGAAAAATAAAGTTTGACACTGTTTCCACTGTTTCCCCATCTATTTCCCATGAAGTGATGGGACCAGATGCCATGATCTTCGTTTTCTGAATGTTGAGCTTTAAGTCAACTTTTTCACTCTCCTCTTTCACTTTCATCAAGAGGCTTTTTAGTTCCTCTTCACTTTCTGCCATAAGGGTGGTGTCATCTGCATATCTGAGGTGATTGATATTTCTCCCGGCAATCTTGATTCCAGCTTGTGTTTCTTACAGTCCAGTGTTTCTCATAATGTACTCTGCATAGAAGGTAAATAAGCAGGGTGACAATATACAGCCTACTTCATTTTCATCAAGAGGCTCTTTAGTTCCTCTTCACTTTCTGCCATAAAGTGGTGTCATCTTCATATCTGAGGTTATTGACATTTCTCCTGGCAATCTTGATTCCAGCTTGTGCTTCTTCCAGCCCAGCGTTTCTTATGATGTACTCTGAATATAAGTTAAATAAGCAGGGTGACAATATACAGCGTTGACATACTCCTTTTCCTGTTCGGAACCAGTCTGTTGTTCCATGTCCAGTTCTAACTGTTGCTTCCTGACCTGCATATATGTTTCTCAAGAGGCAGGTCAGGTGGACTGGTATTCCCATTTCTTTCAGAATTGTCCACAGTTTGTTATGATCCACACAAAGGCTTTGGCATAGGCAAGAAAGCAGAAATAGATGTTGTTCTGGAACTCTCTTGCTTTTTCGATGATCCAGCGGATGTTGGCAATTTGATCTCTGGTTCCTCTGCCTTTTCTAAAACCAGCTTGAACATCTGGAAGTTTTCAATTCACATACTGTTGAAGCCTGGCTTGGAGAATTTTGAGCATTACTTTACTAGTGTGTGAGATGAGTGCAATTGTGTGGTAGTTTGAGCATTCTTTGAGATTGCCTTTCTTAGAGATTGGAATGAAAACTGACCTTTTCCAGTCCTGTGGCCACTGCTGTGTTTTCCAAATTTGCTGGCACATTGAGTGCAGCACTTTCACAGCATCATCTTTCAGGATTTGAAACAGCTCTACTGGAATTCCATCACCTCCACTAACTTTGTTCCAAGGAGTAAGCATCTTTTAATTTCATGGCTGCAGTCACCATCTGCAGTGATTTTGGAGCCCCCCAAAATGTCAAAAACACAAAAAGTAACAATTCTTGGTGAAGCTGTGGAAGTAAGGGAACCAGTGTGTACTGTTGGTAGGAGAGTAAATCATTGAACCACTATGGAAAACAGTATGGAAGTTCCTAAAAGAATTAAAAATATAACTACCCTTTAATCCAGCATCACACTTCTGGGTTTATATCCAAAGGAAATAAAATCAGATAAAACCTGAAGTAAAATCAGAGTCTTGAAGAGATGTCTATCTGCATTCCCATGTCATTGCAGCATTATTCACAATAGCCAAGATATGGGAACAATGTATGTCTGTTAACACTGATGGATAAAGATGTTGTGTGTGTGTGTGTGTGTGTGTGTGTGTGTGTGTGTGCTGTGCTCAATTGTGACTGACTCTTTGTGACAGTATGGACTGTAGCCCACCAGGCTTCTCTGTCCATGGGATTCTCCAGGCAAGGATATTGGAGTGGGTTGCCATTTCCTCCTCCAGGGAGTTTTTCGAACCCAGGGATCGAACCCATGTCCCCTATATCTCCTGCATTGCAGACAGATTATTTACCCACTGAGCCATCTGGGATTCCTTCCATTTGGAACAACATGGGTAGACTTGAGGGCATTATGCTAAGTGAAGTAAGTCACACAAAGACAAATATTGTATGATCTCACTTATATGTGGAATCTGAACAAGATAAACTCATAAAACAGAGAGCAGCATGGTGGTTTTGAGGGGCTGGTTAGGGGGCAAGGGGTAGGGAGAATGGAAAATGTTGGTCAAACAATAAAAAATTCCAGTTATAAGATGAATAAGCTCTGGAGATCTAATGTAAAGCACAGTGATTATAGTTAATGATTTTATATTATAGACTTGAATTTTGCTAGGAGAGTAGATCTTTAATGTTCTCACCACAAAAAGAAATGGTAGGATGGCAGAGTAGAAGGATGTGTGTTCACATCCTCCTGCAAGAGCAGCAAAACGGCAAGTAGCTACTGAACAACCATCGACAGGAGGACACTGGAACCCACCAAGAAAAGATACCCCTTGTCCAAAGCCAAAGGAGAAGCCACAGTGCGACAAGTAGGAGGGTTCAATCAGGATAAAATCAAATCCCATACCTGTCGGTTGGGTGGCCCACAAACTGGAGAACAATAATACCAAAGAAGTTCTTCCATGCTTGTGAAAGTTCTGAGCCCCACATCAGGCTTCCCAGCTTGGGGATCCAGCCAAGGGACTAGGAATCCCCAAGCAATCTGACTTTGAAAGACAGTGGAATTTAATTACAGGATTCCACAGGACTGGGGGAGACAGAGGCTCCATTCTTGGAGGGCATAAAGAAAACCTTATGCACATAAGACATAGGGTAAGGAATCAGTGACCCCACAGGAGACTGAACCAGACCTACCTGCTATTGTCAGAGGGTCCCCTGTGGAGGCATGGATCAGCAGTGGCTCGGGATGGGAATGCGGATGGGGACCCTGGCAGCAGCAGTCCTGGAAGGTCCCCCTTGGTGTAAACCCTCTTGGAGGTCATCATTAACTCTACCATAGAGCCTGTAGACTCCAGGGCTGGGTCTACAGCCCAACAAAGTAACAGGGAGGGAGCACAACCACACCCATCAGCAGAGAGTCGGATTAAAGTTTTACTGAGGATGGCCCCACCCTCCAGAGCAAGACCCAGTTTTTCCCACTGCCAATTCCTCCCATCAGGAAGCTTACCACAAGAGGGCAGACAGAAGGAAGCACGATGAACTACAGTCTCACAGGGGCCAGAACAAAAACAACATTACAGAAAGTTAATAAAAATAAAAAGGCAGAGGATTATTTCCTAGATAAAGGGACAAGATAAAACACCAGAAAAGCAACTAAATGAAGTGAAGATAGACAATCTTTCAGAAAAAGAATTCAAATAATCATAGTGAATATGATCTAGGATCTTGGAAAAAGAATGGAGAAAATGCAAGAAATGTTTACCAAAGACCTAGAAGAACTAAAGAATAAACAGCAATGAACAATATATTAGAAGGAATCAATAGCAAAATAACCTAGGCAGAAGAATGGATAACTGACCTGGAAAACAATGTTGGAAATCACTGCCACAAAGCACAATATAGTAAAAAGAATGAAAAAAATTAAGACAACCTAAGAGAACTCTGGAACAACATTAAACACACCAATAGTCACATTATAGGAGTCCCAGAAGGACAAGAAAGGAAGGACCCTAGAAAATATTTGAAGAGATAATAGATGAAAACGTGCTTAACATGGGAAAAGAGATAGTCAACCAAGTCCAGGAAGCACAGAGTCCCAGCAGGATAAACCCAAGGAGAAACACACTGAGACACATAGTAATCAAACTGACAAAAGTTAAAGACAGATAAAATATTAATAGCAGCAAGGGAAAAATGACAAATAATATACAAGGCAACTCCCATAAGATTATCAGCTGATTTCTCACAGAAACTACAAGCCAGAAGGGAATGGCATGACATATTTAAAGTGATGAAAGGGAAGAACCTACAACCAAGAATACTCTACCCAGGAAGACTCTCATTCAAATTTGACAGAGAAATCAAAAGCTTTTCAGACAAGCAAAGTTAAGAGAATACAGCACCACCAAACCAGCTCTCCAACAGATACTCCAGGAACTTCTCTAGGCAGGAAACACAAGAGAAGGAAAAGATCTAACCAAAATAGATCCAAAACAATGAAGAAAATGGTAATAGGATCATAATAGTTAAAGTGTTAGTCCCTCAGTCATGTCCGACTCTTTGCGACCTCATGGACTGTAGCCTGCCAGGCTCCTCTGTCCATGGAATTCTCCAGGAAAGAATACTGGAGTGGGTTGCCATTATCTTCTCCAGGGGATCTTTCTGACCCAGGAATTGATCTTGGGTCTCCCTCATTGCAGGCAAATTCTTTACTGTCTGAGCCACCAGGGAAGCCCAAAGTGTTAGTTGCTCAGCTGTGTCCAACTCTCTGTGACCCCATGGACTGTAGCCTGCCAGGCTCCTCTGTCCATGCCTCAGGCAAGAATACTGCAGTGGGTTGCCATTTCCTTCTGCAGGGGATCTTCCCGACTCAGGGATCAAACACCTGTCTCCTGCATTGTGACCAATTCTTTACCATCTGATATATATGAATAATTACCTTAATTGTAAATGGATTAAATGCACCAACCAAAAGACATAAACTCACTGAGTGAATGACAGTATCTATATGTATGCACATCCATTTACTATATCACTCTACTTAACCCCCAAAATTGTATGTAATTACTTTATCAGTTCAGTTCAGTTGATCAGTCATGTCTGACTCTTGTGACCCCATGGGTGCAGCACAAGACTTCCCTGTCCATCACCAGCTCCCAAAGATTGCTCAAACTCATGTCCATTGAGGTGGTGATGCCATCCAACCATCTCATCCTCTGTTGTCCCCTTCTCTTCCCGCCTTCAATCTTTCCCAGCATCAAGGTCTTTTCCAGTGAATCAGTTCTTCACATCAGGTGGTCAAAGTATTGGAGTTTCAGCTTCAGCATTAGTCCTTCCAATGAATATTCAGAACTGATTTCCTTTAGGATGGACTGGTTGGATCTCCAAAATAAAAATTATACTGTTAGGTTAAAGATGTTTCCATTATGGCTTGTAATTCTAATTATCTTTTTATTTTCTGTCTGGATATTGATTATGAAAACTGATAAACATCTTTTACTACTGTGATTATGTACTTATTATTTGCTTAATAGTGTTGTATTATGATTGGTCAACAGAAGATAATAGAATTTTATAACACTAAAACTACCATTTTATAGAAAAAACTGTAATCACTTTTCAAAATCCAGATGTGCATTAGAATTTTCTTGGAATTTTTTTGAAAAATAAAAATACCCAGGTATTGTTTTTTTCTCCAAAGCTGCAGATGTGATTCTAATGAGCAGCCATGTATAAAAACAACTGCACTCTATGATATCTTTTACATTTAGTTTGTTTCACCTTTTCTATTTCATATTCAGTGCTCCCATCTCATTTACTTTATGTTTTCCAATTTCTCCATCCTTTTTTGTTGTTGTTCTTTCTCAAGTGTTTATCTAGTAGAAAAGTTTTTGTATACATACATATATAGTATATACAGTATCATATAAGGAGAGATAAGAAAGCCTTCCTCAGTGGTCAATGCAAAGAAATAGAGGAAAAGAATAGAATGGGAAAGACTAGAGACCTCTTCAAGAAAATTTGAGACACCAAGGGAACATTTCATGCAAAGATGGGCTCAATAAAAGAAATAGTAGGGCCCTAACGGAAGCAGAACATATTAAGAAGAGTGGCGAGAATACACAGAAGAACTGTACAAAAAAGATCTTCATGACCTGGATAATCATGATGCTGTGATCACTCACCTAGAGCCAGGCATCCTGGAATGTGAAGTCAAGTGGGCCTTAGGAAGCATCACTATAAACAAAGCTAGTGGAGGTGATGGAATTCCAGTTGAGTTATTTCAAATCCTGAAAGATGATGCTGTGAAAGTGCTGCACTCAATATGCCAGCAAAATTGGAAAACTCAGCAGTGGCCACAGGACTGGAAAAGGTCAGTTTTCATTCCAATCCCAAAGAAAGGCAATGCCAAAGAATGCTCAAACTACCGCACAATTGCCCTTATCTCACGTGCTAGTAAAGTAATGCTCAAAATTCTCCAAGCCAGGCTTCAGCAATATGTGAACTGTGAATTTCCAGATGTTCAAGCTGGTTTTAGAAAAGGCAGAGGAACCAAAGATCAAATTGTCAACATCCACTGGATCATTGAGAAAGCAAGAGAGTTCCAGAAAAACATCTAATTCTGCTTTATTGACTGTACCAACACCTTTGACTGTGTGGATCACAATAAACTGTGGAAAATTCTGAAAGAGATGGGAATACCAGACCACCTGACCTGCCTCTTGAGAAATCTATATGCAGGTCAGGAAGCAACAGTTAGAACTGGACATGGAACAACAGACTGGTTCCAAATAGGAAAAAGTACGCCAAGGCTGTATATTGTCACCCTGCTTATTTAACTTATATGCAGAGAACATCATGAGAAATGCTGGACTGGAAGAAACTCAAGCTGGAATGAAGATTGCCGGGAGAAATATCAATAACCTCAGATATGCAGATGACACCACCCTTATGGCAAAAAGCAAAGAGTAATTGAAGAGCCTCTTGATGAAAGTGAAAGAGGAAAGGGGGAAAGTTGGCTTAAAGCTCAACATTTGAAAAACTTAGATCATGGCATCTGGTCCCATCAATTCATGGAAATAGATGGAGAAACAATGGAAATAGTGACAGACTTTATTTTCTTGGGCTCAAAATCACTGCAGATGGTGACTGCAGCTATGAAATTAAAAGATGCTTGCTCCTTGGAAGAAAAGCTATGACCAATCTAGACAGCATACTAAAAAGCAGAGACATTACTTTCCTGACAAATGTCTGTCTAGTCAAAGCTATGGTTTTTCCAGTAGTCATGTATGGATGTGAGAGTTGGACCATAAAGAAAGCTGAATGCCAAATAATTGATGCTTTTTGAACTGTGGTGTTGGAGAAGACTCTTGAGAGTCCCTTGGACTGCAAGGAGATCCAACCAGGAGACACAACCGGTCCATCCTAAAGGATATCAGTCCTGAATATTCATTGGAAGGACTGAGGCTGAGACTGAATCTCCAATACTTTGGCCACCTGATGTGAAGAGCTGACTCATTGGAAAGACCCTGATGCTGGGAAAGATTGAAGGCGGGAGAAGTGGACAACAGAGGATAAGATGGTTGGATTGCATTACCATCTCAATGGACATGAGTTTGAGCAAGCTCTGGCAGTTGGTGATAGACAGGGAAGCCTGGCGTGCTGCAGTCCATGGGTTCACAAAGAGTCGGACATCTGAGTGGCTGAGTTGAACTGATGTTGTAAATAAATAGGAAATTAACAAATGGATACATTCCACATTGTGTTTAGTTGCATTGAGCAGCTTCAGCTGCGTGCAACAAACTGATAAATTTTCTTTTCATTTTATTCTGTTACAAATATTTTCTAATTTTCATTGTTATGGCTTCTTAGATACACCCATCATTTTGATTATGAAATACATGGATTTTTAAATGTATCCTTGATATTAACTTCTCATTAATATGCTTTCTTCTCTGCAGTCACCCTCTGTGTTTTTTCAGTCTTTTAATTTTATTGAGGGTTTCAATGGCTAAGTCAAATATCTCTCTTGGTAAGTGTCATATTGCACTTGAAAAATAAATGGGTTGTTTTCAAATATCTTTTGATGCTGATTCATAACATAATTCCACAGTGATAAGAGAATAGACTCTGTATTATATCAGTGGCTTTAGACCATGAAATTTTTTGCACCTTATTTTGTGTCCCAAGATATATTCCAGTGTCTCCTGATTTATAGTCTATGGGAACTGGAATAGAATTTGTATCCTGCTGTTTTGTGAAAAATGTATAATTCTTAATTATGTTGAATTGTTTCTTAGTGCTTTTCATGTCTACTATATCTGTCTATTTTTCTGTCTATTCATACTATTCATTTTTGAGAGCCTGATATTGAACCTACAACTAAAAATCTTAATTTATCTACTTAAAAATAACTGTAATATATAGTAGAACTATATGTAACTTTCTTCTGTATGTTTCAAGGCTCCTATAAATGTGTTATCATACTTTCATAATTAAATTAAAAAATGAATGGTAGTTATGTGAGGTTTTGAAGTGTTAACTATGCTACTATGGTAATCATTTCAAAATATATTATAAACAAGTGAATTAAATCAACACACTGAACACTTTAAACTTCCACAATGTTATATGTCAGTTTTGTCTCAATAAATCTGGGGAAGAGTTTTAAATAGATAAAATTTAAACGTAAGAAAAATGTAATTGTGAGCTAAAGTATTGAAGAAAACTTTTTGAAAAAGATAAGACTTGAGCATGACAGGCTTCCTGGGTGGCGTTAGTGGTAAAGATCCTGCCTGCCAATGCAGGAGACATAAGAGATGCAAGTTCAACTCCTGGGTCGGGAAGATTCCATAGAGGAGGGCATGGCAACCCACTCCGGTATTCTTGCCTGGAAAATCCTATGGACAGAGGAGCCTGGTGGGCTACAGTCTGTAGGGTCACAAAGAGTCGGACAAAGCTGAAGTGACTCAGCAAGCACACACAAGACTTGAACATGATAGTGAAGGACATCTGGAACTCAAGGAAAAGAATGCAATTCTCTGTATTGTCAATGAATAGTGTTCAGGTGCTGAGACAGAAATGGAAATACTGTCACATGGGGGGAGGTAGTAAGTGCGATGATTGTTTTGGGGGCAAGAATTTCATATTAGGGTGTAGTGGTTGAGGATATTGAAATGCACTAGGTTCAGATCATAAAGCTCCTTAATACCAAGCTAAAGTTGCTGTGAGAATTGGGGAAACACTGATGGTTTTTGAGTGGGGAGACGAGGACATGTGCAAACGGATATTTTTCAAGAGAATGTTTTGCTGGCAGTGTAGAAAATGTTCTCAAGGTAAAGAGGGCATCTAGAAAGCTCTTGCCTTAACCCAACTTTGAGGAAACAAGGTCTTATTATTGGGCACTATTAGCACTGATAAAGCATGATAGAAATTAGATTTTGTGACTCTGATAAATTTTAGGGCATAGGACTGACTCGAAGTCACTCAGATTTGAAACCCTGAGAGGATCATGCCTTTGACACTAATAAGATAGTGGCCTTCAGTTCAGTTCAGTCGCTCAGTCGTTCTGACTCTTTGCAACCCCATGAACCACAGCACGCAAGGTCTCCCTGTCCATCACCAACTGCCAGAGTCCACTCGAACCCTTGTCCATTGAGTTGGTGATGCCATCCAACCATCTCATCCTCTGTCATCCACTTCTCCTCCTGCCCTCAATCTTTCCAAGCATCAGGGTCTTTTCCGATGAGTCAGCTCTTCACATCAGATGGCCAAAGTATTGGAGTTTCAGCTTCAACATCAGTCCTTCCAATAAACACCCAGGACTGATCTCCTTTAGGATGGACTGGTTGGATCTCCTTGCAGTCCAAGGGACTCTCAAGCATCTTCTCCAACACCACAGTTCAAAATTATCTATTCTTTGGCACTCAGCTTTTTTTATAGTCCAATTCTCACATCCATACATGACTACTGGAAAAACCATAGTCTTAACTAGACAGACCTTTGTTGGCAAAGTAATGTCTCTGCTTTTGAATATGCTATCTAGGTTGGTCATAACTCCTTCCTTCCAAGGAGTAAGCGTCTTTTAATTTCATGGCTACAATCACCATATACAGTCATTTTGGAGCCCCCCAAAATAAAGTCAGCCACTTTTTCCACTGTTTCCCCATCTATTTGCCATGAAGTGATGGGACTGGATGCCATGATCTTAGTTTTCTGAATGTTGAGCTTTAAACCAACTTTCTCTCTCTTTCACTTTCATCAAGAGGCTCTTTAGTTCCTCTTCACTTTCTGCCATAAGGGTGGTGTCATCTGCATATCTGAGGTTATTGGTATTTCTCCCAGCAATCTTGTTTCGAGCTTGTGCTTCTTCCAGCCCAGCATTTCTCATAATGTACTCTGCATATAAGTTAAATAAGCAGGGTGACAATATACAGCCTTGATGTACTCCTTTTCCTATTTGGAACCAGTCTGTTGTTCCATGTCCAGTTCTAACTGTTGCTTCAACCAGTCTGTTGTTCCATGTCCAGTTCTAACTGTTGCTTCCTGATAGTGGCCTTAATTCCAGATATTTCCAAATGATCATGTAAAATTTATTTCAGTTACCTTTGATGCATAAAATAAAAAGTTCATCATTCAGTTTCATAATGAAGCTGAAAATTAATCTTAAAAATGTAACATATAAATCACTGCTTTAATTGTATACCTATATATCTTCTAAAAATAAATCCTGCATCGGAATTGTAAAGAAATATGTATTAGGATTAAAGAAGTATGCATTCTTTATAGAAATATTGATTAAACTGATTCTTCCTGATTAGTGATTTAAATTGACACAATTCATGTAAAGATTCTGTGCCCTCTAGGGGCCTCTCTGGAAATGCGAGGCAACTCACTAACAGTAGGAACTGGAACATTGCCAAACCAGCCCCAGAGCTCAGCCCACTTTATCTAGAAATTAAAGCAAATAGAAAGTTTCCTGAGGTTCCATAACAACACAAAAATATATGGGGTGTCACTTATGAACCAACATAGAGTTAAAAGCAGGAAGTGGGCTGCAAGGAGATCCAACCAGTCCATTCTAAAGGAGATCAGCCCTGGGTGTTCTTTGGAAGGAAATGATGCTAGAGCTGAAACTCCAGTACTTTGGCCACCTCATGCGAAGAGTTGACTCATTGGAAAAGATTCTGATGCTGGGAGGGATTGGGGGCAGGAGGAGAAAGGGATGACAGAGGATGAGATGGCTGGATGACATCACTGACTCGATGGACGCGAGTCTCAGTGAACTCCGGGAGTTGGTGATGGACAGGGAGGCCTGGCGTGCTGCGATTCATGGGGTCTCAAAGAGTCGGACACGACTGAGTGGCTGAACTGAACTGAACTGAACTGAATTATATATTTAGTCTTAATTGTTCTGTAATTGTCTCGTATCAATTATATATTCAGTCATATAATGTTGGCTTTGTATCAGTTATACAGTATACCTTGTATTATTGTCAAATTGTTTGTTTCACATGCATCAGACACAGCTTTTCTAGATAAACTAGAGGCTCTCCAGGGACAGGGACTATGCTTCTCTTTTGTCTGCTCCCACTCCCACCCGCTCTTATCCTATCCATCAGAGGGCAGACAGAAGGAAAACCACAATCACAGAAAACTAATCAAATTGATCACATGGACCACAGTCTTGTTTAATTCAATGAAACTATGAGCCATGCTGTGTAGGGCCACCCAAGACAGATGGGTCATGGTGGATAGTTCTGACAAAAGGTGGTCCACTGGAGAAGGGAATGGCAAACCACTTCAGTATTCTTGCCTTGAGAACCCTATGAATAGTGTTAAAAGGCAAAAAGATAAAGACACTGAAAGATGAACTCCCCAGGTCAGTAGGTACCCAATATCCTTTAGGAAAACACTGGAGAAATAACTCCAGAAGAATGAAGAGACAGAGCCAAAGCAAAAACAACACCCAGTTGTGGATGTAACTGGTTTTGGAAGTAAAGTCCGATGCTGTAAATAACAATATTGCATAGGAACCTGGAATGTTAGGTCCATGAATCAAGATGAATTGGAAGTGGTCAAACAGCAGATGGCAAGTGTGAACATCGACATTTTAGGAATCAGTGAACTAAAATGGACTGGAATGGGTGTATTTAACTCAGATGACCATTATACCTACTACTGTGGGCAAAAATCCCTTAGAAGAAATGGAGTAGCCCTCACTGTCAACAAGAGTCCGAAATGCAGTACTCTGGTGTCTCAAAAAAGACAGAATGATCTCTTTTCGTTTCCAAGGCAAACCATTCAATATCACAGTAATCTAAGTCTATGCCCCAACCAGTAATGCTGAAAAAGCTGGAGTTGAACAGTTCTATGAATACCTACAAGCTCTTCTAGAACTAACACCCAAAAAAGATGTCCTTTTCATTATAGGGGACTGAAATGCAAAAGCTGGAAGTCAAGAGTTACCTGGAGTACCAGGGAAATTTGGCCTCAGAGTACAAAATGAAGCAGGGCAAAAGCTAATGGAGTTTTGCCAAGAGCAAGCACTGGTCATAGAAAACACCTTCTTCCAACAACAGAAGAGAAGACCACACACGGACATCACCAGATGGTCAATACCGAAATCAGACTATTATATTCTTTGCAGCCATTGATGGAAAAGCTCTAAACAGTCAGCAAAAACAAGACAGGGAGCTGACTGTAGCTCAGATCATGAACTCCTTATTGCCAAATTCAGACTGAAATTGAAGAAAGTAGGGAAAACCACTAGACCATTAGGGCATAACCTAAATCCAATCCCTTACGATTATACAGTGGAAGTGACAAACAGATTCAAGGGATTAGATCTAATAGACAGTGTGCCTGAAGAACTATGGTTAGAGGTTCATGACATTGTACAGCAAGCAGTGATCAAGACCATCCCCAAGAAAAAGAAATGCAAAAAGGCAAAATGGTTGTCTGAGAAGGCCTTACAAATAGATGAGAGAAGGAGAGAAGCTAAAGGCAATGGAAAAGGAAAGAAATACCCATTTGAATGCACAGTTCCAAAGAATAGCAAGGAGAGATAAGAAAGCCTTCCTAAGTGATCAATGCAAAGAAATAGAGGGAAACAATAGAAAGGGAAAGACTAGAGATCTCTTCAAGAAAATTAGAGACACCAAGGGAACATTTCATGCAAAGAAGGTCACAATAGTAAAGCAAAACAAACTAAAAAATAAAAATTAATTAAAAAAAAATAAAAATAAACTAAAAAAAAAGAAAAAAGAAAAAAATAAAAATAAAAAGCACCAAAAAAAATTTAAAAAAAGGTCACAATAAAGGACAGAAACAGTGTAGACCTAACAGAAGCAGAAGACATTAAGAAGAGGTGGCAATACACAGAACAACTATGCAAAAAAAAAAAATCTTCATGACCCAGATAACCACAATTGTGTGATCACTCACCTAGAGCCAGACATCGTGGTATGTGAAGTCAAGTGGGCCTTAGGAAGCATCACTACGAACAAAGCTAGTGGAGGTGATGGAATGCCAGTTGAGCTATTTCAAATCCTAAAGATGATGCTGTGAAAGTGCTGCACTCAATATGCCAGCAAATTTGGAAAACTCAGCAGTGGCCACAGGACTGGAAAAGGTCAGTTTTCATTCCAGTCTCAAGAAGGGCAATGCCAAAGAATGTTCAAAGTACCACACATTTGCACTCATCTCACATGCTAGTAAAGTAATGCTCAAAGTTCTCCAAGCCAGGCTTAAACAATACGTGAGCTATGAAATTCCAGATATTCAAGCTGGTTTTAGAAAAGGCAGAGGAATCAGAGGTCAAATTGCCAACATCCGCTGGATCATGGAAAAAGCAAGAGAGTTCCAGAAAAACATCTATTTCTGCTTTATTGACTATGCCAAAGCCTTTGACTGTGTGGATCACAACAAACTGTGGAAAATTCTGAGAGATGGGAATACCATACCACCTTACCTGTTTCCTGAGAAATCTGTATGCAAGTCAAGAAGCAACAGTTGGAACTTGACATGGAACAAAAGACTGGTTCCAAATTGGGAAAGGAGGACGTCAAGGCTGTATATTGTCACCCTGCTTATTTAACTTATATGCAGAGTACATCATGCGAAATGTTGGGCTGGAGGAAGCACAAGCTGGAATCAAGATTGCCAGGAGAAATATAAATAACCTCAGATATGCAGATGATACCACCCTTTTGGTAGAAAGCAAAGAACTAAAAAGACTCTTGATGAAAGTGAAAGAGGAGAGTGAAAAGTTTGGCTTAAAACTCAGCATTCAGAAAACTAAGATCATGGCATCTGGTCCCATCAATTCATGGCAAATACTTGGTGAAACAATGGAAACAGTGACAGACTTTATTTTTGGGGGGCTCAAAAATCACTGCAGATGGTAATTGCAGCCATGAAATTAAAAGACGCTTGGTTCTTGGAAGAAAAGCTATGACCAACCTAGATAGCATATTAAAAAGCAGAGACATTACTTTGCCAACAAAGGTCCATCCAGTCAAAACTATGGTTTTTCCAGTAGTCATGTATGGATGTGAGAATTGGACTATAAAGAAAGCTGAGTCCTGAAAAATTGGTGCTTTTGAACTGTGGTGTTGGAGAAGACTCTGGAGAGTCCCTTGGACTGCAAGGAGATCCAACCAGTCCAGCCTAAAGGAATCAGCACTGAGTATTCATTGGAAGGACTGATAATGAAGTTGAAACTCTAATACTTTGGCCACCTGATGCAAAAAACTTATTCATTTGGAAAGATCCTGATGCTAGGAAGGACTGAAGGCAAAAAGAGAAGAGGACAACAGAGAATAAGATGGTTGGATGGTATCACTGACTTGATGGACATGTGTTTGAGTAAGCTCTGGGAGTTGGTGATAGGCAGAGAAAACTGGCGTGCTGCTGTCTATGGGGTTGCAAAGAGTCAGACACAACTCAGCGACTGAACTCAAGTGAACTCCCACACAGTAAATAACATGAGACTTGGCACATGGCTGAGTATTGAAGTAGAATAAGTGTTTCAGAATATTTAAGCCTGAATCCATATATTACCGTGAGCCTCTATAACACTTCGGATTCTACAACAGTACTGTGAATGTAGACTTAACACCAGAAAGATGACTATATGCCTTTTAGAGTTGTTCCCAGAGCTACTGTTCATGTGCAATCATGCAGGATACAAAGTACAAAGTTGAAATGTATACTTATCTGTAAAATGAAGGGATCTGACTGATTAATGGTTGGTTCTTGGCTTTTCCCTTTGGGTATGCCAATTAAAGTTGCTGAGCTCAGTGTTTTCCTACCTGCAAAATAGGACAATAATTTCTGCCTTGACAACTGGTTGTGATGATTAAATACAATAATATATCAATATCCTGGCAGCACCATTTCCTTGGAGTAAGAATGGGCAGCCCATTGTCCATCTTGTTGAGATGTGCTACAGGGATGACAATAAATCTCTCTTATAACAAATCAACTCAGAAATTCTGATTCTGAGTAGCAGTGTTCACGACCAACGCTAAGATACTGTTAAGCTCTGCAGTGCTGTGATTATAATAATTCCAGTTCTGATATAGCTTCTAATTCTGATGTAGCTACTAGCTATGTGAAAGAAAAAATGTATATGTGTTTATATTCATGTATGTACATATTCTTACCTAGATGCTTTCTCAAGAACCTATTGTCTTGATAGAATACTGGTTTAGTCTCACCCATTGTCAAAGTTTACAGAACTTGCCTTTATTTTTTTAAATATAAATTTATTTATTTTAATTGGAGGCTAATTACTTTACAATATTGTATTGGTTTTGCCATACATCAACATGAATCTGCCACAGGTATACACGTGTTCCGCATCCTGAACCCCCCTCCCACCTCCCTCCCCATACCATCCCTCTGGGTCATCCCAGTGCACCAGCCCCAAGCATCCTGTATCCTGCATTAAACCTGGACTGGCCTTTAAAATGCATAGAGTTTCTCTAGTCTCTGGTGGCACCTTTGGACAGCACTTGGTTAAAAAATGCTTTGTCTCAAGGAGGGACCTTGGAACAGTTATTTACAGTATGAGTTTTTTCTGCATGTTATCTTAGCCATCTACCTTCCATTTTGCTTTCTGTTTTGTTTACATTTTGAATTTAATGCAAGTAATGTGGAGACTGAATTGTTTGCTTTTTGTCTCTATTGCAGCTCCTTGAAGAATCTCAATAGAATGAAATAATTCTTTTCTAAGCGCTTTCTCACTTCTACTCTTTATCCTCACATTCCCCATGAGAATTTTGGGCCTGTTGTTATGATTGCTGTTTGACAGTAGGAGGAACTAAAGTATAAAGAACATAAATAGGTAGACCAGTATTCTCTGGGAGTAAAAAACAGTGTTACTCTTAGACTTGTGATCTGTTCATTAGGGTTCAGTTCAGTTCAGTCACTCAGTCGTGTCCGACTCTTTGCAACCCCATGAATCGCAGCACGCCAGGCCTCCCTGTCCATCACCAACTCCCAGAGTTCTCTCAGACTCACGCCCATCGAGTCATTGATGCCATCCAGCCACCTCATCCTCTGTCGTTCCTTTTTCCTCCTGCCCCCAATCCCTCCGAGCATCAGAGTCTTTTCCAATGAGTCAACTCTTCACATGAGGTGGCCAAAGAACTGGAATTTCAGCTTTAGCATCATTCCTTCCAAAGAAATCCCAGGGCTGATCTCCTTCAGAATGGACTGGTTGGATCTCCTTGCAGTCCAAGGGACTCTCAAGATTCTTCTCCAACACCACACTTCAAAAGCATCAATTCTTCGGCGCTCAGCCTTCTTCACAGTCCAACTCCTACATCCATACATGACCACTGGAAAAACCATAGCCTTGACTAGACGGACCTTAGCTGGCAAGGTGCTGTCTAGGTTGGTCATAACTTTTCTTCCAAGGAGTAAGTGTCTTTTAATTTCATGGCTGCAGTCACCATCTGCAGTCATTTTGGAGCCCCCCTGCCAAAAATTCTGCCACTGTTTCCACTGTTTCCCTGTCTATTTCCCATGAAGTGATGGGACCGGATGCCATGATCTTAGTTTTCTGAATGTTGAGCTTTAAGCCAACTTTTTCACCCTCCTCTTTTACTTTCATCAAGAGGCTTTTTAGTTCCTCTTCACTTTCTGCCATAAGGATGGGGTCATCTGCATATCTGAGGTTATTGACATTTCTCCCGGCAATCTTGATTCCAGCTTGTGTTTCTTCCAGTCCAGCGTTTCTCATGATGTACTCTGCATATAAGTTAAATAAGCAGGGTTAGAGTAGGTTTTCCTAACTCAGCTTCCAGAGATCAGCCACACCAGGAGAGAAAGCTACAGTTGTGATGCACTTGGACTCAAAATACTTACCTTAAAATACTTGACCTCTGGTCCTAGTTTTGCCTCTTTTATACCTTGGACAAGCAGTTAAACTCTCTGTCTTTCTGAAAAAAGTAAGTAAACTATGATAGGCTTTTCTTGAATCTTTACCTTTAAATATCTTTCTCTAATCATATCTTCTTTCCTTTGATTTTCTTTTCCTCTCAACTTTTCTTAATCTATTTCTTGTCCTCCTGAGACTTGTTCTGTCTCTTGTAGCCCTGACTCTGATCTTTAGCCTTTGTCTTCTCCTCTGTGTCATATTGCCCTATTTCATGTTTAGCTGATCAGTTTCTTGAATGAAGAGAAAGCTAGCTTAATTTGGCATCTTTAAAAAGAATATGATATCTTAACTCATTACTGTTCAAAAGAATATGAAATATTAAACACAGTGAAGATTAAAGATTCTAAATAACTTGATAAATATCTGTTTTAATAGGTTAACAAAGAAGTTTATTTAAATATATTTTTAAAAAGAAGCTATTGAGCTAGGGAAACTATATATTAATTTGGTGAAAGGGGATGCATGTATATGGTGCACAATTTTACTTAAGTTTGGAAGTTATTTGGATCCTATGTGTCAATTGTATATACCGAATGAATTATTGTTAGTGATTATTAATAATAGTGAATAGAATAGCTTCTGAGATGTGTTAGTCACTATTTATTGAGGCAGAATGCTAGAAATACTGACAGCATGAAATTCTACCTCCGAATTATTTTGCAGCATGTTTTTCAGCAAATTATGATTAGTTATATAGTTGAAGGGGGAGGGATTAATTGAGTCACATAAATGTTTTCTTTGAAGCTAAAATTTTCCTTCTCTTATGTTCAAATGGGTATTTATCATACCAACCCAACCCCCTTACTTGCAGATTTTTCTTAATTCCTAGAAAGCAAGGGCAAGCAACACAAAGGTTTTATTCCTACATGATCCAGGAGTTTAGTATCCTGGAATCCTATGAGGAAACTGATAATCCTGTTACTGTGTTGTAGGTAGCCCACAAAGTGGGAAACTTACTGTATGATACTGCTCATTCCCCCTCCAAGTTTGTGAGTGGGGCAGAGGTGGGTTCAAAGAATCTAACTAGCTTACAGGCTCAGAGTGATGGCTAGGTGACCCTAACTACCTTGCTGAGAGAAGTAGATAACTTTTGTTGACAGCATGTAAATGCAAACATTCTTACCTCTGACTGCTTGTCTCCTCAATCTAAGCTATGTTAAAACTGTATGGCAAAACTAATACAATATTGTAAAGTAATTAGCCTCCAATTAAAATAAATAAATTTATATTAAAATTTTTTAAAAAAATAATAAATTAATAAATAAATAAAACTGAAAAAATAAAGAAAGCTGAAAAGAAAAACTGCTACTAGCTAAGGAACAGAGCTGTAAGTGAATACATGAAGCTGGTGGAGTGTTTGGATTTGTCTATAAATTTATTATGCTAAATATGTAAATTGCAGTTTATAATACCAGACATAGGAGAATGTTATCAACAATGAGAACCTGACATGCAGATGGCTTCTATTTCAAGTAGAATACTTTTTTATGCAATAATGGGAAGGAACCAATCCCATGGCACATGAACTACCTGTGATATATGGAAGAAAAGGGAAAATGAAAGGGGAAGTCATATGGGGAGATGCCATTGGAAAGGTAAACTGTGTAAGCCTTTTCTTGGAAGACCATGGGTGCCAGGATGAGAGGTCTTAAATGTATTGTTTATATATACAATTATAGCAAGCCTTTTTGTGGTCTGGACTATATGGAGGTAGAAGAGTATATCCTAAGCTTTTGAACATAAGTTGCTTTGAATTCCTCTTTGTTATGCTTACTATGGGACCATAGGTATGTTGCTGCTGCTTTAGTGTGCCTCACTATTTTGCTTTGTAGAACATGGATAATAGTAATTTCTCTTGCATAGTTGATAATATTTTTATTACTAATAGACTTTATTTAGAAGAAAATACAATATATAATTTTTCGCTTCATTTTGTATACATATCAATTTTTATGCATATTTAATTTACATTTATATTACTTCTACATGACATTTGGAACTTTTGACAATATATTTCTTTTGAAAATTCGCCTCTCCTTTGTTTTACATGAACTTATTTTCCTTTCCTAGGCTCATTTCTTCTAGAGCATCATCTTTTATAAAGTTTATTTATTTTAATTGGAGGATAATTGTTTTACAATATTTTGTTGGAGCATAGTTGATAATATTTTTATTCTAATAGACTTTATTTAGAAGAAAATACAATATATAATTTTTCGCTTCATTTTGTATACATATCAATTTTTATGCATATTTAATTTACATTTATATTACTTCTACATGACATTTGGAACTTTTGACAATATATTTCTTTTGAAAATTCGCCTCTCCTTTGTTTTACATGAACTTATTTTCCTTTCCTAGGCTCATTTCTTCTAGAGCATCATCTTTTATAAAGTTTATTTATTTTAATTGGAGGATAATTGTTTTACAATATTTTGTTGGTTTCTGCCATACATTAACATGAATCAGCCATAGGTATATATATGTCCCCTCCCTCCTGAACCTCTCTCCCACCTGCCACCAAATCCCATCCCTCTAGGCTATCACAAAGCACTGGGTATGGATTCCCTGTGTCATACAGGAAATTCCCACTGGCTATTTATTTTACATATGGTAATATATATGTCTCAGTGCTACTCTCTCAATTCGTCCCACCCTCTCCTTCCCTGACCATGTCCAAAAGTCTGTTTTCTATGTCGGTGTCTCCATTGCTGCCCAGCAAATAGGTTCACTAGTGTCATTTTCTAGATTCTGTATATATGTGTTAATTTATGATATTTATTTTTCTTGTTCTGACTTACTTCACTCTGTATAATAGGCTATAGGTTCATTCACCTCATTAGAGCTGACTCAAGTGTGTTCCCTTTTATGGTTGAGTATTATTCCATTGTATATATGTATCACAACTTCTTTATCCATTCATCTGTCGGTGGACATCTAGGTTGCTTCCATGTCCTCAGTTCAGTTCTGTTCAGTCTCTCAGTCGTGTCCAACTCTCTAAGATTCCATGAATCACAGCACGCCAGGCCTCCCTGTCCACCACCATCTCCTGGAGTTCACTCAAACTCACGTCCATCGAGTCGGTGATGCCATCCAGCCACCTCATCCTCTGTCATCCCCTTTTCCTCCTGCCCCCAATCCCCCCCAGCATCAGAGTCTTTTCCAATGAGTCAACTCTTCGCATGAGGTGGCCAACTGTTGTAAATAATGCTGCAGTGAGCATTGGAGTACACGTCGTTTTTCAATTATGGTTTCCTTAGCATATATGCCCAATAGTGTGGTTGTTGGGTCATATAGTAGTTTGATATCTAGTTTTTAAGGAATCTCCATTCTTTCCTCCACAGTGACTGTACCAATTTACATTCCCATCAACAGTGCAAGAGGGTTCCCTTTTCTCCACACCCTTTTCAGCTCTTATTATTTCTAGATTTTTTGATGATGGCCATTTTGATCAGTGTGAAGTGACACCTCATGGTAGTTTTGATCCACATTTTTCTAATAATGAGTGATATTGAGCATCTTTTCATGTGTTTATTAGCCATCTATATGTCTTAGAACAATATCTGCTTAGATCTTCTGCCCATTTTTTTTATTTTTTGAAGCCCAATTTTTGATTGGGTTGTTTTTCTGGTATTGAGCTGGTTGTATATTTTGGAGATTAATCCTTTATCAATTGTTTAATTTCCTATAATTTTCTTCCATTCTGAAGGTTGTCTGTTCACCTTTTCTATAATTTCCTTTGCTGTGCAAAAGCTTGTAAGTTTCATTAAGTCCCATTTGTTTATTTTTGTTTTTATTCCCATTACTCTAGGAGATGGATCATAGAGGATCTTGTTGTGATTTATGTCAAGGAATGTACTGACTATGTTTTCCTCTAAGAGCTTTATTATTTCAAAAAGGCTTACATTTAAAATTTAATCCATTTTGAATTTATTTTTGTGTATGGTATTAGAAGGTGTTCTAGTTTCATTCTTTTACCTGTAGCTGTCCACTTTTCTAAGCACCATTTATTGAAGAGATTCTTTTCTCTGGTGTATATTCTTGCCTCCTTTGTGGAAGATAAGCTGCCCATAGGTGCATGGGTTTGTCTCTGGGCTTTCTATCTTGTTCCATTGGTCAATATTTCTGTTTTTATGCCAGTATCATTGAGCATCTTTTCATGTGTTTATTAGCCATCTATATGTCTTAGAACAATATCTGCTTAGATCTTCTGCCCATTTTTTTTATTTTTTGAAGCCCAATTTTTGATTGGGTTGTTTTTCTGGTATTGAGCTGGTTGTATATTTTGGAGATTAATCCTTTATCAATTGTTTAATTTCCTATAATTTTCTTCCATTCTGAAGGTTGTCTGTTCACCTTTTCTATAATTTCCTTTGCTGTGCAAAAGCTTGTAAGTTTCATTAAGTCCCATTTGTTTATTTTTGTTTTTATTCCCATTACTCTAGGAGATGGATCATAGAGGATCTTGTTGTGATTTATGTCAAGGAATGTACTGACTATGTTTTCTCTAAGAGCTTTATTATTTCAAAAAGGCTTACATTTAAAATTTAATCCATTTTGAATTTATTTTTGTGTATGGTATTAGAAGGTGTTCTAGTTTCATTCTTTTACCTGTAGCTGTCCACTTTTCTAAGCACCATTTATTGAAGAGATTCTTTTCTCTGGTGTATATTCTTGCCTCCTTTGTGGAAGATAAGCTGCCCATAGGTGCATGGGTTTGTCTCTGGGCTTTCTATCTTGTTCCATTGGTCAATATTTCTGTTTTTATGCCAGTATCATCCTGTCTTGATGACTGTAACTTTGTAGCATAGTCTGAAGTCATGAAAGTTGATTCATTCAGCTCTGTTTTTCTTTCTCAGGATTGCTTTGGCTCTTTGGGGTCTTTTGTGTTTCCATACAAATTATGAAATTTTTTGTTGCAGTTTTGTGAAAAATACCATTGGCAGTTTCATAGAGTTTGTATTGAACCTGTAAATTGCTTTCAGTACCATAGTCATTTTCACAATATTGATTCTTCCAATCCACAAACATGGTATATCTCTTCAACTGTTTATGTTGTCTTTGATTTCCTTCATCAGTGTCTTATACTCTTCTGCATACAGGTTTTTTTTTTTTTGTCTCTTTAGGTAGGTTTATTCTTAGGTATTTTATTCTTTTTATTGCATTGGTGAATGTTTCCTTAATTTCTTCCAATTTTTCATAATTAGTGTATAGACACAAGGGATTTCTGTGTATTGATTTTATATGCTGGAACTTTCCTATATTCATTGATTAGCTCTAGTAATTTTCTGGTGGCATCTTTAGGGTTTTCTGTGTATAGTATCATGTCATCTGCAAACAGTGAGAGTTTTACTTCTTTTCCAATCTGGATTCCTTTTATTTTTCTTCTCTGATTGCTGTGACTAGGACTTCCAAAACTATGTTGAGTAATAGTGGTGAGAGTGGGCACCTTTGTCTTGTTCCTGATCTTAGAAGAAATGCTTTCAGTTTTTCACTGTTGAGAATAATGTTTGCAGTAGTTTTGTCAATGTGGTCTTTAATATGTAGAGGTATATTCTATGCCTACCTTCTGGAGAATTTTTATCATAAATGGACATTGAATTTTGTCAAAGCTTTCTCTATATCTGTTGGTTTTTATTTTATAAGAACCATCATATGGTTTTATTTTTCAATTTGTTGATATGGTGAATCACACTGATGGATTTGTGAATAGTAAAGAATGCTTGCATCCCTGGGATAAAGCCTACTTGATCATGATGTATGATCTTTTTAATGTGTTGCTGGATTCTGTTTGCTAGAATTTATTGAGAGTTTTTGCATGTACTGGCATCAGTGATATTGGTCTATAATTTTCTTTTTTGTGGCATCTTTGTCTGCTTTTGGTATCAAGGTGATGGTGGCCTCATAGAAGGAGTTTGGGATTTTTTTTCTTACTCTGAAATTTTCTGGAAGAGTTTGACCAGGATAGGTGTTAGTTCTTCTCTAAACTTTTAATAAAATTCAATTGTGAAGCCATCTGGCCTTGAGCATTTGTTTGTTGAGAGATTCTTTATTACAGTTTCAGATTCTGTGCTTGTGATTAGACTGTTCATATTTTCTATTTCTTCCTGTTTCAGTTTTAGAAGGTAATACTTTTGTAAGAATTTGTGCATTTCTTTGAGGTTGTCTATTATATTGGCATAAAGTTGCAGGTAGTAGTCTCTTATGATTCTTTCTATTCCTGTGTTGTCTTTTGTGACTTTTCCTTTTTCATTTTATTGATTTGAGTCTTCTCTCTTTTGTTTTCTTGATGAGTCTAGCTAATGATTTGTCGATTTTGTTTATCTTCTGAAAGAACCAGCTTTTAGTTTTATTGATCATTGGTATTGCCTCCTTCATTTCTTTTTTATTTATATCTGCTCTGCTCTTTAAGATATCTTTAAAACATCTACTTTTGCCTCATTGACTATGCTAAAGTCTTTGACTATGTGGATCACAGCAAACTGTGGACATTTTTTAAAGAGATGGGAATACCAGACCACCTTACCTGTCTCCTGAGAAACCTGTATGAGGTCAAAAAGCAACAGTTAGAACCAGACGTGGAAGAATAGACTGCTTCAAAATTGGGAAAGGAGTACAATAAGACTGTATATAGTTACCCTGCTTATTTAACTAACATGCAGAGTACATCATGCAAAATGCTAGGCTGGATGAATCACAAGCTGGAATCAAGATTGCTGGGCAAAATATCAACATCCTTAGATATGCAGATGACACTACTCTAATAGCAAAAAGTGAAGAGCAACTAAAGAGCCTCTTGACAAGAGTGAAATAGGAGAGTGAAAGAGCAGGCTTGAAACTCAATATTCAAAAAATTAAGATCACAACATCTGCTTCTATCACTTCATGACAAATATGTGGAGAAACAGTGGCAGATTTTCTTTTCTTGGGCTCCAGAATAACTGCAGATGGTGACTGCAGCCACGAAATTAAAAGATGCTTGCTCCTTGGAAGAAAAGCTTTGACAACCCTAGACAGCATACTAAAGAACAGAGATATCACTTTGCCAACAAACATCTGTGAAGTCCAAGCTATGGTTTTTCCAATAGTCATGTATGGATGTGAGAGTTGGACCACAGAGCAGGCTGAGCACCAAAGAACTGATACTTTTGAATTGTGGTGCTGGAGAAGACTCTTGACAGTCCCTTGAACAGACAGCAAGGAGATCAAACCAGTCAATCCTAAAGGAAATCAACTGTGAGTATTCATTGGAATGAGTGATGCTGAAGATGAGGCTCCAATATTTTGGCCACCTGATGTGAAGAGCCCACTCATTGGAAAAGACCCTGATGCTGGGAAAGATTGAGGGCAGGAGGAGAAGGTGGTGACAGAGAATGAGGTGATTTGATGGCATCACCAACTCAATTGAAATGAGTTTGAGCAAACTCTGGGAGATGGTGAAGACCAGGGAAGCCTTGGCGTGCTGCAGTCCGTGGAGTCGCAAATAGTCAGACTCAATTTAGCAACTGACCAAGAACTAACTTTGGGGTTTTTGGTTCTTCTTTTTCTAGTTGCTTTAGGTGTAGGGTTAGTTGTTTATTTGATGTTTCTCTTGTTTCTTGAGGTAGGCTTGTATTGTTATATACTTCCCTCTTAGCACTGTTTTTACAGTACCCCATAGGTCTTGAGTTGTCATATTTTCTTTCTCATTTGTTTCTAGGTATTTTTTTCCTCTTTGATTTCTTCATTGACATTTTGGTTATTCAGAAGCATATGGTTTAGCCTCCATGTGTTTGTGGGTTTTTTTTTAATAGTTTGTTTCCTATAGCTGGTATCTAATCTTATATTTTTGTGGTTAGAAAAGATCCTTGAAATGATTTCAATTTTTCTGAATTTACCAAGTCTTTATTTGTGGCTCAAGATATGATCTATTCCGGAGAATGTTCCTGTGCACTTGAGAAAAAAGTGAAATCTACTGTTTTGGGTTGGAATGTGCTGTAAATGTCAATTAGGTCCAAGTGGTCCAATGTATCATTTAAAGCTTGTGTTTCCTTATTCACTTTCTGTCTGAATGATTTGTCCATTGGTGTGAGTGGGTTTCCCTCTATTATTGTGTTACTGTCAATGTCCCCTTTCATAGTTGTTAGCCTTAGGTATTGAGGTACTCCTATATTGAGTGCATATATATTTATAGTTGTTATATCTTCTTCTTGGATTGATATTTTTATCATTATATAGTATCCTTCCTTGTCTCTTGTAATGTTCTTTATTTTAAATTCTATTTTATTTGATATAAGTATTTGTTCTCTTGACTTTTTTTGATTTCTATTTGCATGGAATATCTTTTCCCAGCCCTTCACTTTCAGTCTTTGTGTGTCTCTAGGTCTGAGAATCTCTTGTAGACAACAATATAGGGGTCTTGTTTATATATCCATTCTCTAGTGTTTCCTGTCTAAAGCAATTCCTTTAGCATTTGCTGTAAAGCTAGTTTGTTACAGCTGAATTCTCTTAGCTTTTGCTTGTCTGTAAAACCTTTGTTTTCTCTTTTAAATCTGAATGAGATCCTTGCTGAATAGAATAATCTTGGTTGTACCTTCTTTCCTTTCATTATTTTAGTATACAATGCCACTCCTTTCTGTCCTGCAAAGCTTCTGTTGAAAGATCAACTGTTTGCCTTATGGGGATCCTCTTTGTGTTATTTGTTGCTTTTTCCTCACTGCTTTTAATATTTTTCACTGTGTTTAATTTGCATTAGTTTGAATAATATCTGTCTTGGCATGTTTCTTCTTGGGTTTATCCTGTGTGAGACTCTATGGGCTTCCTGGACTTGGGTGGTTATTTCTTTTCCATGTTAGGGAAGTTTTTGACTGTAATTACCTCAAATATTTTCTCATACCTGTTCTTTTGTTCTTCTCTTGGACCCCTATAATTCAGTTGTTAGTGTGCTTTATGTTGTCCCAGAAGTCTCTGAGACTGTCCTTATTTCTTTTTATTCTTTTTCCTTTATTCTTCTCTGCTTCAGTTATTTCCACCATTCTATCTTCCAGCTCACTTATCCATTCTTCTGCCTCAGTTATTGTACTATTGATTCCTTGTAGTATATTTGTAATCTCAGTTACTTTGTTGATCATCAGTGATTTTCTGTTCTTTATTTCTTCTAGGTCCTTATTAAACATTTCTTGTATCCTCTTGATCTGTGGCTCCAGTCTATCTGTGCCTCCGTGTTATTTACAAGATTTTGAATCATCTTTAATATCATTATTCTGAATTCTTTTTCAGTTAAACTACCTATTTGCTCTTCATTTATTTGGTCTTGTGGGTATTTACCATGCTCCTTCATCTGATGCATATTTCTCTGTCTTTTCATTTTGTTTAATTTTCTGTTTGGGGTTTCCTTTCTGGAGACTTGAAGGTCATAGTTCCTCTTATTTGTGGAGTCTGCCCCCTATGGGTGGGGTTGGACCAGTGCCTTGTGATGGTTTCCTGGTTGGGAAGACTTGTGCTTGTATTATGGTGGATAGAGCTGGATTTTATGTATCTAAATGGCAGTTCTGTGTCCAGTAGTGTGTTTTGTGGTTTCTATGAGCTTGATATGGCTTTGGGCAGCCTGTCTGATAATGGTAAGTTTTGTGTTCCGTTTTACTGAAGGTTTCACGTGAGGCATCTGGCATTGGAGCTTGCTGGCCTCTGGGTGGGGCTTGGTCTTAGTGTTGAGATGGGAGCGTTTGGGAGAGCTCTCTCTGATTAATGTTCCATAGGATTGGGAGATCTCTGGTGGTCCAAAGTCTTGAATTCAGGTCTCCCACCTCAGGAGTTGAGGCTTTACCCCATAGCACTGAAACCTCACAGGCACAGAAGACAAAACCCCAACACTAATGGTGAAAGTAATGCTCAACAGCCCACAACAGCCAAATAAACTCACACACTTATAAAGAGAAAAGAATAGATAAAAAAGAGGAAAAAAAAGATAAAAACAGGAATGAAAAGAGAAGAGAGAAATCAAACCAACGAACAAACTCAAAAGTGAAAGTGAATACTAAAAACTAAACTAGCAAGAATACAAAATCAAAAACATGGAAAAAAATGCAATATAACTAAAGAGTACTGTAAAAATAGGAAACAAAATGAATTTATTTAAAAATAAGATTTTTTTAAAAGGAAAAAGGTTATAAAAATTAAAGTAAAAATACAGAAAGAACAACATTAGAATAATGTGAAAAAGAAAAAAAAATTACAGTCATAGTAAGACAGTGTCCTTACTACAGGTTGCTCCAGTCAATCTGCCTACACAGAAAGTTCTCCAGTATTTCTAGGAAGGTCTCTGGACCTGTTGTGGGCAATGTGGTATCAGCTCAGTCTCAGATCTTGCCTTACTCCAGCTTGTGCTGCTAAGTCACTTCAGTCGTGTCCGACTCTGTGCGACCCCATAGACGGCAGCCCACTAGGCTCCCCCGTCCCTGGGATTCTCCAAGCAAGAACACTGGAGTGGGTTGCCATTTCCTTCTCCAATGTATGAAAGTGAAAAGGGAAAGTGAAGTAACTCAGTCGTGCCCGACTCTTAGTGACCCCATGGACTTTAGCCTACCAGGCTCCTCCATCCATGGGATTTTCCAGGCAAGAGTACTGGAGTGGGGTGCCATTGCCTTCTCCGACTCCAGTTGTACTTGCTCCCAAAGTCCACATTTGCCCCAAAGCCCATAGGCTCAGGCTAATTGCAGGGATTTAATCCACTGCACCTGCAATTTCCCTGTCTCTCCTTTGCTCACACAGCCTCCCTGTTTGTCCACTTTGGTTTTGGCCCTGCCTCTGCTTGTAGGTCACCCTCCTGTATCTGTTGTCTGCGCAGGCAGGAGGGGGTGAACGTAGCAGCTTATTGGGGCTCACTTACTTAGTTGAGCTGGGGAGAGGGAAAGGTTCAGCAGACACAGTTGGGATATGTGGGGAGTACCCGCCACAGCCAAGACCTGCAGGAAGTCACCACAGTCTGAGGCAGGTTGTGTGCTTCCCCAGGGTGGGGTTGGCCCTGGGTTGTGGGTTTCTTGGCAGAACTAAGCTGCTCAGGCTCCCAAGAAGGTATGGACAGTGACCCATGCCTCTCACAGGTTGGTGGCAGCTGAGACCCCTGGGGTTGGGACCATAGTGGCCTCCTGTCCTCCACCCCTGGCACCCATGCCAGCTCTGGCACTTAAGCAGCTTGTGTTCCCCCCTCTGGTATCGCAAACTGCAGTTGTGCTAGCTTTTCTACCTCTGGAGTCGCAGACCACAGCCAGGTCATCCGACCTTTGGCACTCAGGAAGACGGAGTCCTGCCATCTCTGAGTGTGGAAAGTTAGAGGGTCCCCGCGACAATGATCTCTTGCTTCTCAGGTGGGCCCATGTTTTTCTCTGGAATCTCTCAGCTGTGTTGTATTAGCCCCCTGAGAATATCTTCACAGTAGTCAACTCTGGTTCTCTCCCTGGGGTCTAACCCTCCACCTCAACGCTTGAACCTCAGCACCCAGCCCCCATTGGCTGCAGTGGGCACATAAACTACTTCTTGGCTGAGAAATGCTGTTAACTTCTCTGTGGTGAGTTATCTCCATTTTGCCTTTCAAGCACCTGTTGTTGCATTCCCCTCTGTGGTTCTGAAACTCTCCCCATCCCTGCCTGTGAGCAGTTTTCTGAGTGTGTGGAAACTTTCCTGCTTCATGACTCCCTCCCTGAGGCACAGGTCCCCATACCAAATCCTTCGTCTCTTACTTTATCTTTATCTTTTTCCCTACCTCATTCTGAGAAGGTTGGCTTGCCTTCTTAGAAGTCTGGGGTCTTCTGCCAGTGTTCAGAAGTTGTTCTGTAGGAGTTGTTCCCCTTGCAGATGAATTTTTGATATATTTGTGCAAGGAAGGGGGGAAGGTACTCTCCCTGTCTTATTCCTCCATCTTGAATGTCTTAGTTGTTAATATTAAATGTTGTAAATATTATGTGAGATAATATATATAAAGTTCAGTGCTTGGCATAAGCAATAAATATTAGCTGTTATGAGTAATCCTTGGACTTTGTGTTACAGTCCTTTGATTCCAGTTTGATCATTGGAAGAACAATCCAGTTTGAGTTTTGGAAGAAGTAAATGAGGTTGCTCTGCTGAGCCATTATGTCACTTCTAATTCGTAGAGTAGTTGATAAACTTTATTTGTGTTATTTCATTTGATCTTCACATTGACCCTTAGAAGTTGTTAGGACCATTTTACACATGAGAAAACTAAGGCCTAGAGGAGACATGAATTGCCTGAGGTGACATAATAATGTTCTAGATAGGACTACAACCCAGAGCTGCTAATGCTCAATTTAGTGCTCTTTTATTGCACCATACTCCACCAAACTAGGGCTTAGGTTACCTTTACTTTGATCTGTTTCTGCCAAGGCTATGGTAGACCATATTGCGTAGGTTTTAAAGTTAGAGCTATATGATTGGCACAAGATTAAGCAAGAACAGTAATTTACATACTAATGTATGGTATTTAATGTAAACCCACTAGAAAGCCTCCACCCCCACATCTCTCCCCATTTTATCCTTGAAGTCTAGCATTTATTAAAAATTAAAATAAATTAAAAGGACTCATCCTTGAGACAAGCTTTCTGTAATTGTAATTTTCTTTAAAATCCTAATTACAAAGGAATGCAGTTTTCAAGTAGTAGAAGGATGATTCAGTTTATAAATTGCACTATTATCTTTCTCTGTCTAGAGAAGAAAGTACACTGAAATTTTCTTCTTTTCAAAATACCAAAGTGATGTTGATATATTTTCTTTCTTCCTCTTGATAGAGCCTCCTCTCGTAGAATTATTTTGTAATCCTGTTTAAAAACCAGTTCCACCAAACTGGCTTTGATTTTCCTGGGTTCCACTCTGATTTCTGCTCCTTCAGTAGTAAATTGAACACCCTCATCATTCGGCCAAACAGTGAGTACCTACTGTGTGATAAACTGCATGAGATGCAAGTGTGATTGGTACTGGAAAGTCTTGAAACGTAGGCACTGTGTGTATGGATATTGAGGAGGGCTGCAAAAGCAGTGTGTATTATAGTACAGTAGAAAGAACAATGGATTTGGCATCAGGAAACCTGAATTCAAGCTCCAGCATGTTATATGAAGCATTTCTTTATCTGTTAAATGAGGCCACTGAACTAAGGTCTCTGCTTAGTGTTCAGTGTTGACCCAAAATTTCTAGTTGGATATTTTAGGCTGTTGAACTATTGGGCTGGGGGTGACTAGCTCCTCTGAAGTTTCCACAAACAAATAAAAAAACAATGTAAATTCAGTTCTATGACTTTTCTGGTGATTTTCTGTTCAGATTTCTTGTGTAACAGAGTTCCATGTTTCATAGGTTCCAAGTCATACACCCTGAAGTGAACAGTTGCCTTTGCCCCATCTGAGTACAGGAAAGGTCCTACAATTCTAATTATATTATGACTTTTATTTTTGCATTTTATTGCTACTAGAAATAATGTTACAGATGTGACAGAAAAGTGTTAGAACCTTTTTTAGAAGGCAGAAATGTACTCCCTCCTCCAACAACAAGAAAGCTCCTTTCTATTTCATTTGAAGGGGTCATCTTTGTGTAGAGATTAGAGAACCATGGAATGCCATATGTAAAAGGTAATAGAGCCCATATAGCTATTGAAGAAATAGAATCAATAATTTACCTTCTGAAACAGAAAGCACGAGGACTATATTGGTTCACTGGTGAATTAACCAAACATTTAAGGAAGCAACTGTACAATATCTTCCAGAAAATTGAAATAGAGGGAATACTTCCTAAGCCATTTTATAAGGCTAGCATTATCCTAATACCAAAACCAGACAAAGACCAAGAAAGGAAAGCTATATACCAGTATCTCTCATGGACATAGATGCAGGAGTCCTCAAAAATATTAGCAAATCGATCCAGTAATGTATACAAAGAATTATACAACACAACCAAGTAGGTTTTATTCCAAGTATACAAGGCTTTTTCAACATTTGAAACACAATTAATGTACTCCACCACAGGCTAGAACATCCATGAACAAGCTAGAGAAGAGAAATCATATGATCACACCAATAGGTGATGAAAAAGCGTTTATCAAAATTTAACACTGTTTTTTGATTTAAAAAAAACTTTTAGTAAATTAAGAATAGAGGATAATTCCTTAATTTGATAAACAACAACTACTGAAAATCTACAGCTAACATCACTGCTAATGGTGACAAACTAGATGTTTTCCTGCTAAAATGGTGAACAAGAGAAGCCACATGTCCACTCTCACCAGTTCTATTAAACATTTTACTGAAAAGTTCTAGATAATACAGTAAGACAAGAAAAGGAAATAAAAGGCATTAGGAAGGAAGAAATAAAACTATCTTTGTTCACAGATGACTTGATTGTTTATGTAGAAAATCCCAAAGAATCAACAATGACAAAAACCTTCTTGGAAATGAGTGATTATAGCATGGCTATAGGATACAAAGTTAATATACAAAAGTTAACTGCTTCCTTATATACCAGCAATAAAAAGCTAGAACTTGAATTTTAAAATACAATTTAAATTAGCACCAAAAAATGAAATACTTATGTATAAACCTAATAAAATATGTACAATATATAAAATATGATCTACATGAAGTGAAGTGAAAGTCAGTCGTGTCCGACTCTTTGTGACCCATGGACTATACAGTCCATGGAATTCTGCACACCAGAATACTGGAGTGGGTAGCCATTCCCTTCTCCAGAGATCTTCCCAACCTAGGGATCGAACCCAGGTCTCCCGCATTGCAGGTGGATTCTTTACCAGGTGAACTATTAGGGAAGCCTGATCTATATGAGGAAAATAACAAAGATACAATGAAAGAAATCAAATATCTAAACAAATGGAGAGCTATTCCACGTGTATGGACAGAAAGCCTCAATAATATCAAGATGTTGGTTCTTCCTAACTTATATATAGAGTTAACCCAATCTCAGTCAAATCTCAGTAAGTTATTTGGTGATATCAACAAACACTCTAAAGTTTATATGGGAAGATAAAAGACATTGAATAGCCAACACATTATTGAAGGAGAAGAAGAAAGCTGGAAGACTGACACTATCCAACTTTAAGGCCTACTATAATGTTACAGTAGTCAAGACAGTATGGTATTGGCAAAAGAATACACAAATAGATGAGTAGAACAGAATACACACACACAAATACAGCCTACTGATCCTTTACAAAGAAGCAAAGGCAATTCAATGGAGAAAGGATAGTCTTTTCAACAACTGCTCGTGGGACAATTGGACATCCATGTGCAAAAAAGTAAATCTAGACACAGGCATTACATCTTTTTCAAAAATTAACTCAAAATGCATCATAGACCAAAATGTAAAATGCAAACTATTAAACTTCTAGGTGACAAAGGAGAAAATCTAGGTGACATTGTTTGGTGATGACTTTTTACATACAACACCAAAAGCATGAACCATTAAAGAAAAGTTAGTAAGTTGGGCTTTATTAAACTTAGAAGTTCTGCTTTGTGGAAGACACTATTTTTTTTTCTGCAACATTTTAAATCTGTAAACTGAACTTTTTATCATGCACAAAGGCCTATGAAATAGGCTTTCTTGGATTAGATCCAGTTTGGCCAACTGAAAATGGAAAATCAAGATTGTTTTTTGTACAGGAAAATCTTCAATAAACTCAAGGAATGTTTTTCACAAGACACAGGCTGGACCCTAAGTTTTGCATCCAAGAGGCCAGGCTGTTGATTTGACTTAATCAGGTGATGGTGGCCTCATAGAATGAGTTTGGAAGTTTACCTTCCTCTGCAATTTTCTGAAAGAGTTTGAGAAGGATAGGTTTCTCTTTCTTGAGCAGTGATCAGTAAGCAAATTCTGCTTTAAATTCCCATTTTTTTAGTATTCCAAATGATACATTGAACTTTTGATCTTTCAACACATAGTTACTCCAGAAATACACTTAATAAAAGTATTTTACAATTGTAACTTTCCATGAATTACAATTCCAAGACTTTGATGACTTTCTGAAGATAGGTTCATCCTTGACTTGGATATTTATTTTATCAATTAAAAGCCAATAGTTATTTTTTAAAAGCCACTAATTTGCAAACCAATTTTTAAGATAATTTGGGAGGTGTTTATATTATCAATGTGTTGATTTTTATTTATTCTACTTTCAAGTGGAAATTATCTTCAAATCTCAGTGGACCTTCTTATAACCATAATGGTTATAGTTGCTATTCAGTTGCTAAGTCGAGTGCAACTCTTTGTGACCCCATGAACTGCAGCATCCCAGGCTTCCCTGTCCTTTACTATCTCCAGGAGTTTGCTCACACTCATGTCCATTGAGTTGATTATGCCATCCAACCATCTCATCCTCTGTCGCCACCTTCTTCTCCTACCCTCAGTCTTTCCCAGCATCAGAATCTTAAGCTCAGTGATTATATAAAATGCCCAATGCTGACAGATAATATAAATCTTTGAAAACATATTTATTGTAATTAAAAAGTGACTATATTATATATGTTATTTTCCTTTGTATACATTTATGTTTTGTATATGGTTACTCTGATCACCTTCAGAAGTTGTCCATGAGTTAAAAGCTATGTCACCTTGATATGTAGAAAAAAATTATAATTCTGGGATGATACATTTCCCTATTTCCCCATCTATTTGTCATGAAGTGATGGGGTTTGGTATCATTAACGTTTATATTTATTATTGTCTTAGTTAAATATTTTACTTTTTATAATGGTCAAAAGAACATAGAAAACTATGTCCTAACTGTTGTTTTCACAGTATTTTAGTTTTTCTTTTATGTATTAGTTTCCTGATTTCCACATTTCTCCAGGGCAAAGGAACATAGAAACCGTGTCGTAATCTAGTGTTTTCACAATATTTGGGTTTTTCTTTTATGTGTTGGTTTCCTGATTTCCACATTTCTGCAGGTCATCAAGAACACAAAGAAAGAAAGAAAAGTCCCAATATTTATGGATTGCCTAATCTGCACTTGGAATTTCACACAGTTAGGAGCCAGCTTTGGTATCCTCAAATGTGTGTTTCTTCTCACAGTGGGTCCGTAGAGCAGGAACACAGGTGGACACGTTCTCAGAACTTGGTAACTGTGCCTACTTTCACCCAAGTCTATGTCATGATCCTAGCAAGTTAGGGATCACACTGTGATGTACTTATTAGTTCTTAAATTGCCTGATTGATTGATTGCCTGAAATTTCAAAAATAGCATTTTAACTCCTTTATGTTCAGTAAAAGAATGCAGCAAAATATAAATAAATATGACAACATCTGAGATACAAAATATTCTCTAACTCTTAGAAGAGGCAGGAGATTACTAAGGGAAGCTGTCTTGGGGGGGGTCCTTTCCTCCACTCCTCTTAGGGACTGGACTCTGAATGGAGATTAGAGATTCTCAGAAAATCCTCCCTTAGGTGGCATCTAATAAGTCCCTTGGGACACCTTGCCCCTTTGGACTCCCCAATCCATTCCCTGCCTCCATAACCAGCTCTCAGCAGCATCTCCACATCTTGAGTTGTTACTTGGAATCCACTGCTTTTTCAGGGTGCTTTCCACCCACCTCTCCTCAACACAAGGGACCCAGATCACACCGGGGAGAAGAGAAGCTGAACTACAGAGGTTAATGCCAGGAGCTTATTCCATGTCATACTGCTTCTGCTTCCTTACGGATTTAGCTGAACCATCTGGAGATTTCAGAACAGCAGTGCTGGAATTCATGAAATCCCAATAATGCCAAGTATTCAGGGACTGTAAGGAGTGTTGTCTTCTCAGGGGTGCCCTGGGGCTCTCTGTGTTTCCTAATCTTGTCCTGCTGGGGATGAGAAGGGAAACAGAAAAGGAGAGTTGCTTTGTCCCCCTCCCCAGTGGAGGTAGGCATGCGCTACATGTCACAGCCACCCCTTCCAGTGAACCCTCAAGAGCTACAGCGAGGTTGAGCCCATCAGAGAATAAACCTCCTTTTCTGAGGATCGGATCCCATTTCCAATCTGCAACAGAGGTGAGGGCTCCACAGCTGCCACAGAAGCTCGCCAAGGCAGGACCCCATCCAGCCTTCAGGTGCTTTCCTCTTCTGAGACCTTGAGTTCAAATGGGGGTGCTAACCAGGTTGCCTTATTTTATTTTACCATTTATTTCTCTTAGGTCTGCTATTGCATGTGGTTTTTTTAATTATTATTGCTATCATTGTTATCACTACAAATCTCAGAAAGAGAAATAAATATTCTCTGTTAATGCTAAAAATGCATGCTCATCATTCATATTCTGTATGAGTAATTAGATGCACATTTTATAAACAAAATATGCAAAGTTGTTTAAGATTTGGTTATTTTTGTGTTATTGGTGGAGAAATATGGATTTAGTGTCATCTTGAAAAAGATGACACTAAAAAAGAGAAGAAAGAAATTTCTGTTTTGTGGATTTAAATGGAACATTTGGAAATTTTCCAAGCTGAAGGAAACCATTGTAGGTATATTATGGAAAGGTGTTACATTTCAGAATTATCAGCATATTGGTTATTGTATAAATTATGCATTTATATTATGGCAGGCATAGTCACAATATATACTAAATCTATGAGAACATATTTATTACAGTGTGTTATGAAGCCAAATGGACACTAAATCCATGTCTTATATTTATCTTTCATTAAGTGTAGCATTATCTAGAATGTACTCAATAAATATGAGTAACTTACACTTTCTGTAGGTTGGAGGATAAGTTTTTGTGATGGGGATGGAAAGAGTAAAGAAAGGGACCAAGATGTTAAGAAGTGGAATAGCAAGGAAGGAGAAGAATGGATCATCAATAATTCTTTACATTTTCTTTTTACAGGATGTTTCCATTTTATGTGCACATTTTCAATATGTATCCCCACTCTTTCTCCTGCAGCATATTTTCACAGTCATGTCTTCACAGAGCCCAGAACCATCAACCTGCTTCACTCTGTACTTCCACGGTACCTGGTCTCTAGGAAGCACTCAGTAGTATGATCAATTTTTATTAACCTTTAACAGATTCTCAAACAGCCTTTCATTACGTGAAACTGATAGTTCTTTGTGCTCAGCAGTAGTTCTTATATCTGGAAAAAGTCACTTACAGTCCTTACCACATACAACAACTTTGCGAAGTCTTGGCTTAGCCCTACATAAGCACTAAGATGATTAGCTTTCGTTCTTTCTTACTACTTGCAAGGAAACACCCTTACAGTTCAGCTGAGCTATGGATAAACATGGGTGATCATCTTAGGAGTTCTTCTTCACACATGCCTACTACTTTAGAAAAGAACTTTCCGGCTCCCTATTGCTTCAAGATTTATTTTTTAAGATACAGGTTTCATCAGGTTCTGATGTTTTATTTATATATGAAATGATTTCCTTCTTAAATATTTACTTTAGAACTTTAGAGTTGCCTAATTATTTATTAACCAGATAATAATTTGGCATTTTTTAACTCTGGAATTGTACATATATGAATTAATAGACATCACTATGCTTATAAGGTGTGCTTGGAACTATGATACTTCCCCTTTAACCTCACCAGCAGTTTAATCTGCTTGCATTCCATTTGACTGTTTTGAACTAATATTAGATATGTAGCTAGCAAATAAAAATAAGAAAAAATAAAGAAGTGTATCCAAAATTTAATTACTTAAAACAATTTATAAATTCTTTAGTTATTCTTATTAAAATTTTAAAATCCTACTTTAGTCCAAATCATCGGGGTGAAATGCTTTTGAATTTCTATACTTTGTTTGGGACAAATGAGCTGAACTTGAAATAGTGATAGTAGAACATATTTTAAAAGACACCAGACCTGAGAAAGGACATCACAATATAGATGTTTACTCATTTGATTATGTTTATTACTTTGTCATTCAACAAATATTTATTAACTGCCAGGGGTATACAAATGAACAAGCCTATTCCTGTGCTTTAAAATAAATCAAATTTGAAATAAATATGGCTACTGTGCTTAAAAGAATATACACACATTCTGACTTTTTTCATCTGTCTTTCAATTTCATTATAAAAGTCATGATTTGTACTGTATTTCTTTTTCCACTTATATTTTCCTGTGAAGGAAAATTGGAAAAAGAAATTGCTGTTTTAGAAGGGGATGGATTCAAATATATTGTATATCTTTCACAGTCAAATATTCTTACATGTTTTATGTGCTTAAAAATATAGAAACATTGTTACGCATAGAAATGTGTAATATTAACCTAAAGTCAAATAATCCCTGGCAATATATAAGGACTTGTTATTGTATTAGTTAGGTTACTTTTGTGTCCAGGCAATTTGACAACTTATAAATAATGTTTAGGAGGAAACAGACATCTCGTCTCATCTTTTGTTGTTAGGAAGGGATCCATTTCTTTCTGAGTTTTTCTTTAGTGAGGTTACCTTGGTCTGGGATCTGGTCCTAAATTTTTAGATCCAGCTTTGGAAAGTGTTCAGGAGCTACATCATGCTATGCAAACCACAGCTGGATAATGCATAAGCCAGAACAGCTAAATGTTCATTCGTTTAGAATTTGAAATGCAGTTGCATAATAAGCAAACAACTTTGCTGATTGATGCCTTCATCTTATACCCTGGTCAGCTGGTAAAGAATCCATCCCCAGGAGAAGGGAAAGGCTTCTCACTCCAGTATTCTGGCCTGGAGAATTCCATGGACTGAATAGTCCATGGGCTCATAAAGAGTCGGACACAACTGAGCGTTCTCTTAAGTGTTAAGTTAAATGGTGAATTGGTGAACACAAAATCAGAGCAGAAGGGCTAATCAGGGATCTTCCTGACTAGCATTACTGAGTACTGGTCATCCAAACCAGCCATCTAGACTTGGACACAGAATTGCCCGATGCGTAGAATCCTGTGTCAACTGGTCAGGCTTCCCCTTCCTTGAAGGTCTTTTAGACGCACAGACAGCGCTGCCACTCTGAGGTTATGTCTGTGCTGAGCAGCTCCTGTCTTTCACCCACAGTCTTTCTCTAACAGGTAACTCACTCAACTGACTACATTTGGGTTCAATCGCATCTTTCTGTCCTGCCTCCCTGATACTGTTTCAAAGCACCTTAGGTGGGCTTCTGGAGGTTCCCAAAATGCTTCAGTCACGTGTTTCTTGACATTATCTTGTTTTTAACCTATAGGTTGTTGTTCTCATCACTATGGTATATGCTTTCAAGTTTCTCTCTCAACATTCAATTCTGTCTCTTACATCCATGTTGATATCTCCACAGGTACTGAGGACAGCTAAATTAGGTGTGGCCAAAAAGAGCACCTTTTTCAACACTAATCCTAAAAGTGTCGCTAAACCTCAAGTTACTTGTTTTTGCAATGGCACTGACAAATGTTTGCACTAGAAATAATGCTGAATTTTGACACAGTTTATAGAGGAAACTATCATCCAAGATACAAGGTAAGAAAAAAAAGTTTAATTTACCAAACCACAAAATCATCGACTAGATATCTTACAACTAACATACTAATGCTGCCATTTGTCAAGAGGCAAGCTGGATTTATCATTGTTTCTGTTAGATACTCATAAAGTATGTATTAATCCTTACTGCTGATTCAGTCACTATTTTTTTTGTTTAAATGGTAATGTTTTGGATTTCAGATATGAAACATTTCCCAAATATGAAGGATTGAATCAATAGTAAGATGGGTCTAGTTCCTGATTCTAGGCTATGATCCATCTTATTCTCTTTTAAAAAATGTTTTCCAGTTTTATTGAGATATCATTAACATACAGTATTATCTAAATTTAAGGTATACACTCTAATGATTTGAGTTGCAAATATTGTACAATGATCACCACAGTAAATCTAGTAAACATCTATCATAGCATGTAGTTAATTGGTATCTAGTATAAATTTTTTTAATTTTAAAACTAAAAAATAAATTTAAAAATCCTTCTCACATATTGATAACTATAAAAAGAGACACTTTTTTTTCTTGTGGTTAGAAGTCATGGGGTAATTACTCTCTTACACCTTTTAAATATACCATAGAGTAATGTTAATTATATTCATTATGTTAGCTGTAGTCACTAGTACTTACCTGATAACTAGAAGTTTTCCCTATTGAGTATGTTCATCTAGTTTCCGCTCCATACGTACCCTTCAATCCTTAACCACAAATTTAATCCCTTGTCTACAAGTTTGGTGGTTGGTTTTTAGCTCCCACATATAAACAAGATCATGCAATATTTGTCTTTCTCTGTCTCATTTATCTCACTAAGTGGAACACCCTCAACATCAGTTCATGTCACAAATGGCAGGACTCCCATCTTTTTGTGGCTGAACACACACACACTCCCTCCTTCTTATCCTCTCAACTGCTGGTGAACATTTAGGTGATTTCCATGTCTTGACTATTTTGAGTAATGCTGGTATGAACATGGGGGCACAGATAACTTTTTGACTTACTGTTTATTTTTCCTTCACATAAATGCCCAGGAGAAATTGCTAGATTGTATGATAATTCCATTTTTATTTTCAGGGAAAACTTCCATATTGTTTCACACAGTAACTGTAACAATTTTCACTTCCACCAACAGTGTAAAAGGGTTCCCTTTTCTTCACATCTTTGTCAACATTTGTCATCTGTTATCATTTTGATAATAACCATTCTAACAGGCATGATGTGATATGTCACTGGGATATTGGTTTGCATTTGTCTGATAATGAGTGATACTGAGTAACTTTTCAGGTCCCTTTGGTTATCTGTATGTATTCTTAGAGAAAATGTCCATTCAGATTCTTTTTTTAATATAAATTTATTTATTTTAATTGGAGGTTAATTACTTTACAATATTGTATTGGTTTTGCCATACATCAACATGAGTCCGCCACAGGTATACATGTGTTTCCCATCCTGAACCCTCTCCCTCCTCCCTCCCTGTACCATCCTTCTGGGTCATCTCAGTGTACCAGCCCCAAGCATCCAGATTCTTTATTCACATTTAGATTGGATTATTGGCAACAGAGGTCCATCTAGTCATGGCTATGTTTTTCCCAGTAGTCATGTATGGATGTGAGAGTTGGACTATAAAGAAAGCTGAGCCCTGAAGAATTAATGATTTTGAACTGTGGTGTTGGAGAAGACTCTTGAGAGTCCCTTGGACTGCAAGGAGATCCAACCAGTCCATCTTAAAGGAAATCAGTCCTGAATGTTCATTGGAAGGACTGATGTTGAAGCTGAAACTCCAGTACTTTGGCCACCTGATGCAAAGAGCTGACTCACTGGAAAAGACCCTGATGCTGGGAAAGGTTGAGGGCAGGAGGAGAAGGGAACCACAGAGGATGAGATGGTTGGATGGCATCACCAACTCAATGGACATGGGGTTGGGTGGACTCCAGAAGTTGGTGATGGACAGGGCGGCCTGGTGTGCTGCAGTTCATGGGGTCACAAAGAGTTGGACATGACTGAGCAACTGAACTGAACTGATTGGCTTTTTGCTGCTGAGTTGTATGGGTTTTTTTAAATATACATTTTGAATATTAACCCCTTGTTCAATATATATAGTTTGCAAGTATCTTTTCCCATGCCTTATGTTGTCTTTTCATTGCGTTAATCGTTTTATTTCTTTGCTGTGCAGAAACTTTTTACTTTGAGGTAGTTCCATTTGTTTATTTTTTATTTTGCTTTAGATGTTATGTCAAAAAATTCATTGCCAAGAGCCAGGTCAAGGATATTTTATTTTATGTTTCATTTAGTTCTTTGTAGTTTCAGTTCTTTTGTTTAAGACTTTAATCACTGTGTGCTAATTTTTGTGAGTGGTATAAGACAGGAGTCTAATTGCATTCTTTTATCTATGAATATCCAATTAGCACATTTACTGAAGAGACTATCCTTTCTCCACTGGGTATTCTTGTCTCCCTTGTTAAATATTAGTTGAATATATTGCAGGGATTTATTTCTGTGCCCTGAATCCTGTTTAATTGGTCTGTGTTTCTGTTTTTAGGCCAGTAATGTACTGTTTTGACTACTGTAATTTTGTAATACAGCTTGAGATCTAGAAGTAGCAAGCATGAAGCTTTGATCTTCTTTTTCAGGATTGCCTTGGCTATTCTGGGATTTTGGTGGTTAAAAATCTAGGATTATTTTTCTAGTTCTATTAGCAATACCATGGGAATTTTGATAGGGGCTGCACTGAATCCATCTATGGCTTTTAAGATGGGGAAACAGTGGAAACAGTGTCAGACTTTGTTTTTCTGGGCTCCAAAATCACTGCAGATGGTGACTGCAGCCATGAAACTAAAAGACGCTTACTCCTTGGAAGAAAAGTTATGACCAACCTAGATAGTATATTCAAAAGCAGAGACATTACTTTGCCGAATAAGGTCTGTCTAGTCAAGGCTATGGTTTTTCCTGTGGTCACGTATGGATGTGAGAGCTGGACTGTGAAGAAGGCTGAGCGCAGAAGAATTGATGCTTTTGAACTGTGGTGTTGGAGAAGACTCTTAAGAGTCCCTTGGACTGCAAGGAGATCCAGCCAGTCCATTCTGAGGGAGATCAACCCTGGGATTTCTTTGGAAGGAATGATACTAAAACTGAAGCTCCAGTACTTTGGCCACCTCATGCGAAGAGTTGACTCATTGGAAAAGACTGTGATGCTGGGAGGGATTGGGGGCAGGAGGAGAAGGGGACGACCGTGGATGAGATGGCTGGGTGGCATCATGGACTCAATGGACGTGAGTCTGAGTGAACTCCGGGAGTTGGTGATGGACAGGGAGGCCTGGCGTGCTGCAATTCATGGGGTCGCAAAGAGTCGGACACGACTGCACGACTGAACTGAACTGAACTGAACTAATTCTTCCAATCTGTGAACATGGGATTTAAATACCAATTACTTCTGATTCTTCCTACTACTGGGTAGTTCTCCCACTGATTTGGACATAAGCAGCTCTTAGACAATCCATATTTATGATTATTTTCTCATAATCTGGTTTGATATTTCTTAATTTCAGGAGAGTGTCAGTGGCTCTAGGTAAGTCTTTATTGATGACATATTTCTCTGCTGTAAAATTGAATATTAGATTGAAAATTTAATTTATTGAACACTTAACTTTATTTAGATAGATAACTCTGTCTTTCTTTCCTTTTTTGCTTCCTTCTTCCTTCCTTTCCCCTTCCCTAACCTTTTTATTCTTTCTTTCCTTATTTATAATTCAATGAGTTCTTAAAGCTGTTTATTAATAGTTTTCTATATACCAAAAATATATGAAGTATTAAATAAAATAGATGTCACATAGCTGTCTGATTCTCTCTTAATAGTGAAATGGAGAAAAATCAGATGATGGTAATAGAGTTCATTCATCTTGGTCCAAGGATCCACTTATTCCTTTTTGGGCTCTTCTCCCTGTTCTGTGTCCTCACCCTGCTGGGGAACGGGGTCATCCTGGGGCTCATCTCACTGAACTCCAGACTGCACACTCCCATGTTCTTCTTCCTCTTACACCTGGCCATCGGTGACATGACCTATGCCTTCAGCACGGTGCCCCAGATGCTGGTCAACCTCCTGAGTCCAGCCAAGCCCATCTCCTTTGCTGGCTGCATCACACAGACCTTTCTCCTTCTGAGTTTTGCTCACACTGAGTGTCTGCTCCTGGTGGTGATGTCCTATGACCGGTATGTGGCCATCTGCCGCCCCCTCCGATATTCAGTCATTGTGAGCTGGAGAGTCAGCATCAGCCTGGTGGGGACTTCCTGGGCAAGTGGCTCCCTCCTGGCCCTGGTCCATGTGGGTCTCATCCTGAGGCTGCCCTTCTGTGGGCCTCATGAAATCAACCACTTCTTCTGTGACATCCTGTCTGTCCTCAAGCTGGCCTGTGCTGACACCTGGCTCAACCAACTTATCATCATTGCATCCTATGTTTTCATCTTACTGGGGCCCCTCTGCCTGGTGCTGGGCTCCTATGCGCACATCCTGACCGCCATCCTGAGGACCAGTCTGCTGAGGGCCGCAGGAAGGCCTTCTCCACCTGCTTCTCCCACCTCTGCATGGCCGGGCTCTTCTTTGGCACTGTCATCATCATGTCCATGGCCCCCAAGTCCCGCCACCCTCAGGAGCAGCAGAAGATCCTTTCCCTGTTTTCCAGTCTTTTCAACCCCATGCTGAACCCACTCATCTACAGCTTGAGGAGCAAAGAGGTCAAGGGTTCCCTGAGGAGAGCACTGTTCAAGGAGAGTCATTTCTAACTGGTGACATTTGAATCCAAAAAATTTCTCTGCACTCTTATATGTGCCTTGACGATACAAGAATAAGACTTCCCCCTTCCTCTGAAGGAAAAGTTTTAGCTATACTGCTTTCATTGATTTTTCTTTCAGATGTGATTTTATTGTTATTGTTCAGTCACTAAGCATGTCCCATGAATTCCATGAACTGCACTCCAGGTTTCCCTGTCTTTCAATGTCTCCCAGAGTTTGCTCAAACTCATGTCCATTGAGTCAGTGATGCTATCCAGCCATCTCATCTTAGGTCACCCACTTCTCCTGTCCTCAGTCTTTCCCAGCATCAGAGTCTTTCAATGAGTCAGCTCTTCACATCAGGTGGCCAAAGTATCGGAGCTTCCACTTCAGCATCAGTCCTTCCAGTCAGCATTCAGGGTTGACTTCCTTTGGGATTTACTGGTTTGATCTCCTTGCAGTCCAGGGGACTCTCCAGAGTTTTCTCCAGCAACACACTTCCAAAGCATCAGTTCTTTGGCACTCACCCTTCTTTGTATTCCAACTCTCATATCAGTACATGACTACTGGAAAAATCATAGCTTGGATTATACTATGTTCTTTTTCTTTGATTGCTCTGAATTTAATATATCTGAAATTAACATTTAAATTGATTTCCTGAGTCTACAAATTTGAATCATCTTTCCGCTGCCCTAACTATATTAGCTCATCAATGGTATAGGTCACAAGATTTGGAAGGAAAAAAAAAAGTTATGAAGGGAGGTGATCTTGAAAGCCTGGAGCACACTTGTCCACTCTCAAGAATTGCACTCCCCCTGTTCAAGGGTCAGTCAGAGATGTCTAGCTAGTTGTGCTCCACAATGTTGAAAAATCTCATATGAAAATTGTTGAGTCATATTAGGGAGCAGGCTGATAATTATGAAGGAACATAATTAATACAAGGTATTTTGGAGAGCCAAACCAGTCAATCCAAAAAGAATTGGACTGCAAGGAGATTCAACTAGTCAATATTATGAAGGGAGGTGATCTTGAAAGCCTGGACGCACACTTGTCCACTCTCAAGAATTGCACTCCCCCTGTTCAAGGGTCAGTCAGAGATGTCTAGCTAGTTGTGCTCCACAATGTTGAAAAATCTCATATGAAAATTGTTGAGTCATATTAGGGAGCAGGCTGATAATTATGAAGGAACATAATTAATACAAGGTATTTTGGAGAGCCAAACCAGTCAATCCAAAAGGAATTGGACTGCAAGGAGATTCAACTAGTCAATCCTAAAGGAAATCAGTCCTGAATATTCATTGGAAGGACTGAGGCTGAAGCTAAAACTCCAATACTTTGGCTACCTGATGCAAAGAACTGACTCCTTGGGAAAGATTGATTTCCCTGATGCTGGGAAATATTGAAGGCAGTAGAAAGGAACAACAGAGGATGAGATGGTTGGATCGCATTGCTGGGAACTGGTGAAGGACAGGGAAGCCTGGCGTGCTTCAGTCCATGGGATCACAAAGAGTCAAACACGACTGAGCAACTAAACTGAACTGAACTGATTTTGGAGAAAGCAGGGACAATAAAGGAAAAGCTTGCTGATGGGGTGGAAATAGTATGTTGTTTACGGCTTTGAGGGTAAACTGATTAGCTCGTGGCTGCTAAAAGAATAAAACTAGGTGGACAATGGGTACAAACAAATAATTTCTGTTGTTTTTTAGATTCCCAGAAAATTTTGTGGGTTGAATGTAAGTTATGTAGATGTACAGACTGTCTCTGTATATTATTTTCTAGTGTCTTTTCAACAGTAATTTCATAGGAAATTCTACCTGATAGTATAAGTGGCTAGCATGGTATGACTGGCTCTTCTGCTTTGTGGTAACTAATTCTGTTTTACAAACCAAATGGTCAGAGTTGAGTCCCATATATCTGACATAATTTTTTCAGGGTGTTACTTTTACATCCACTTTATAACTGGCCCTGAGACAAGGATGAACACTTTCCTCCAGACTCTTCCTCAGTTTCACAGTAACACTGAACAGAAGGCTTGTTCAGTAGAATAAGGGTGTGTCCTTCATTTGGGCTTTAATAGCCTCTCAACCCTACTCATAATTACTGTGTGTGGGCAACAGCGCTTACTGAATGTAGAAACAAAGCGGGTTTTTACAACAAGAGTTAAGGCTTGAATTGCCCACTCAGTGCTGCACACTTCATGCTCATATCGACCATTTACATGGACCATCTCGCTCAGTCATCATAACATATCCCAGAAGAGGGTCCTTTTATCAGTCTGTTTTATGTATGCATGTACCAGAAAAATAGTGTCAGACTTTTACCTGGACAGTCTGACTCCCGAGCCTTGTGTACTTAACCATAACCATGTCACTGGTCAATAATCACTGCAGATGGTGACTGCAGCCATGAAATTAAAAGACACTTACTCCTTGGAAGAAAAGTCATGACCAACCTAGATAGCACATTCAAAAGCAGAGACATTACTTTGCCAACAAAGGTCCGTCTAGTCAAGGCTATGGTTTTTCTAGTGGTCATGTATGGATGTGGGAGTTGGACTGTAAAGAAAGCTGAGTGCTGAAGAATTGATGCTTTTGAACTGTGGAGTTGGAGAAGACTCTTGAGAGTCCCTTGGACTGCAAGGAGATCTAACCAGTCCATTCTAAAGGAGATCAGTCCTGGGTGTTCTTTGGAAGGAATGATGCTAAAGCTGAAACTCCAGTACTTTGGCCACCTCATGCGAAGAGTTGACTCATTGGAAAAGACTCTGATGCTGGGAGGGATTGGGGGCAGGAGGAAAAGGGGACGACAGAGGATGAGATGGCTGGATGGCATCACGGACTTGATGGACATGAGTTTGAGTGAACTCTGGGAGATGGTGATGGACAGGGAGGCCTGGTGTGCTGCGATTCGTGGGGTCACAAAGAGTCAGACATGACTGAGCAACTGAACTGAACTGAGGAATAAAAGTCATTACAAAGACACCAACACCCTCTGTCTTTCTCTCTCTCTTTCTCCAACTCTGATTTTGTCTTTCTGTTTCTCTCACTACAGGCCAGGCACTGCACTTTACAAGAATTATTTCATTTCATCCTCACAATAGCCCTCTGAGGCAAGAGACAATCCCCACTTTACACATAAGGAAATGGAGGCAGAGAGACAGAGTAACTCACCCAGTTTGCAGCGAATGACAATCCAATTCAGGATTGTACTAAGGCAGTCTGATTCTTGACCCCATTCAGTTCAGTTCAGTCGCTCAGTCGTGTCTGACTGTTTGCGACCCCATGAACTGGGGTCTTTAGAGCATAATGGCCTCTTTAGAGCATACCTATGGGAGAAGGCAATGACACCCCACACAGGCCAGGCACTGCACTTTACAAGAATTATTTCATTTCATCCTCACAATAGCCCTCTGAGGCAAGAGACAATCCCCACTTTACACATAAGGAAATGGAGGCAGAGAGACAGAGTAACTCACCCAGTTTGCAGCGAATGACAATCCAATTCAGGATTGTACTAAGGCAGTCTGATTCTTGACCCCATTCAGTTCAGTTCAGTCGCTCAGTCGTGTCTGACTGTTTGCGACCCCATGAACTGGGGTCTTTAGAGCATAATGGCCTCTTTAGAGCATACCTATGGGAGAAGGCAATGACACCCCACTCCAGTCCTCTTGCCTGGAAAATCCCAATTACAGAGGAGCCTGGTGGGCTGCAGTCCATGGGGTTGCTGAGTCAGACATCACTGAGCAACTTCACTTTCACTTTTCACTTTCATGCATTGGAGAAGGAAATGGCAACCCATTCCAGTGTTCTTGCCTGGAGAATCCCAGGGATGGGGAGCCTGGTGGGTTGCCGTTTATGGGGTCACACAGAGTTGGACACAACTGATGAGACTTAGCAGCAGCATGGGTAAAAATCAGGGAAACGAGAGGCTGAGTCAAAGCAAGTGACTCAAACCAGTGAGGGCATTGGGCTTTGGAAAGAAAGGACTTGCATTTGCTAAAGAAAGCAGCTTGACTCCAAAGTGAGATGGGAACAGTGGGTGTAGTAACAAGGGAGAGCTGTGGCTCCAAGGGTCAGAGAAGGAGATGGTTCTCTGGAAGTGAGCTGAGAAGTGAAAGAGAACCGCTGCAAGAGAAGACTGATGCCACAGTTTCTCACTGGTTCTTCCCCAGCAGAGAACAGGCAGAATGGATGTTTGATAGTATTGCCTAAAAAGAGCCTTTTCCCAAGACAAAGGAATCCAGATTTCATTTGTGGCATTCCCAGTGGTTAAAAGGGTGGTATTTTTAGAACCTTGCTCAGGTAGGTATCACGTTTCACCTGTAAGATGAAGAGCTCCCCAAGGGCAGGAACTGGACTCTGCTTATCACTTTTCACCAACACTAGCACACTGCCTAGCACAGAGTGATTACTCTATGATCGCTGTTCACATGAATTTATTAGACTTATCAGTTAACAACTTATGCATAATTTTCAGTGTTAAACTATCTGTTGATTTTTGTTGCATTTTAAAATTGTTCTTATTTGCAGACCATAGTATGTAGAAAATAATTATAGCTAAAATGTATTTAGTACTGCCTGTGTACCAAACACTATATTAAAATCTTTAGATTGTAATCATCACATCAAATTGTGAAGTAAGTACTGAATGTATTCACATTTATAAAAATTGAAGTTTAGAGAGTCAACACATTCATTGTCACTAAAAATCAAAAAGTGAAATCAGAATTCAAATTGAGTCAATCCAATCTAGAGGAGGGGCACAGTGGTAAAGAATCTGCCTGCCAAGGCAGGAGATGCAAGTTCAATACCTGGGTTGGGAAGACCTCCTGGAGAAGGAAATGGCAACCCACTCCAGTCTTCTTGCCTGGAGAATCCCATGGGCAGATGAGCCTGGTGGGCTACAGTCCAGGAATTTGCAAAGTGTTGGATGTGACTGAGCAATGAGCACACACAATCTAGATTAATTGAAACCATTCTTTTGTAAAGGATCTTCTGATATTTACATCTTCAATGCTTTACCAGTCCTGTTTTATAGTAGACACTCAGTAAGTGACTAAATAAAATATGATCATTTAGCCAAAACTCTTATCCAGAAAAAGGTATGTACTTCCATAAACATGTGACTTAAATATGACAACCATTAATCTTTCAAAGTTAGACATCTTACTGACCATTAAATAATTTTAGCTCCATATTCACTTTGTTCTTGCAAAAGTTTCTTATGGGAAGAATATTAATAATTACATCCCATTTGCCAGTGATTCAGAGCTATTGCCAATATATTAAGATTGTCTAATTTCAAAAGAACTGTGTATATTCATTTCTATCATGTAGAACAATATGTGCCTTTCAAAAAGAGCATGCCAAATAGCTAAACCAGGATGGTGCTTGTACTAGCACAGTAGATACATAGAATGTGTTAACCCTTCTGTGTCTTGTGTGATATGGTGAAGAATTAACGGCTATAACTACTGCAGGTGATAGGGATGGGATGTGGGGTGGAAGCAAGTTCAGAAGCCACTAGATATTGGAAAGCCTCAGTGTCCTTTGCATATCACAGAGGCACTGCCAACTACTGGCCTATAGGACAACTGTTCATTGCTAGGTGATATAGATTTGTGCTTCTCTGGTGTCAAGATTGATACAAGCCATCTGTTGCTGTTCAGTTGCTCAGTCATGTCCAACACTTTGTGACCCCATGGAGTGCAGCATGCCAGGCTTCCTTACCCTTCACCATCTCCCAGAGCTTGCTCACTCATGTCCATTGAGTTGGTGATGCCATCCAACCATCTCATCCTCTGTCATCCCCTTCTCCTCCTGCCTTCAGTCTTTCCCAACATCAGCGTCTTTTCAAATGAGTCAGTTCTTCGCATCAGGTGGCCAAAGTATTAGAACTTCAGCTTCAGCATCAGTCCTTTCAATGAATATTCAGAGTTGATTTCCTTTGGAAGTGACTGGTTGTACTCCTTGAAGTCCAAGGGACTGTCAAGAATCTTCTGCAACACCACAGTTCAAAAGCATCAGTTCTTCAGTGCTCAGCCTTCTTTATGGTTGAACTCTTACACTGGTACGTGACTACTAGAAAAACCATAACTTTGACTAGACAGACCTTTTCCAACAAAATGTTTCTGTTTTTGAATATGCTGTATAGGTTTGTCATAGCTTTTCTTCCAAGGAGAAAACCTCTTTTAATTTCATGGCTGCAGTCACAATATATCATGATTTTGGAACCCAAAAATATAAACTCTGTCACTGTTTCCATTGTTTCCCCATCTATTTGCCATGAAATTATGGGACTGGATGGCATGGACTTAGTTATTTGAAAGTTGAGTTTTAAGCCAGCTTTTTCACTCTCCTCTTTAACTTTCATCAAGAGGCTCTTTAGTTCTTCTTTGCTTTCTGCCATAAGGTTGGTGCCATCTGCATATCTGAGGTTACTCATATTTCTCCCAGCAATTTTGACTCCAGTTTGTGCTTCATCCAGCCCAGCATTTTGAATGATGTACCCTGCATATAAGTTAAATGTACAGCCTTGACGTACACTCCTTGACAAGAAGTCTGAAGATGTTGAATAAATACTGGTTCTGATTCAGCAGGTGTGAATGCGATGGGCAGAGATTGCATTTCTGACAGCTTCTCCTATCTTGCTGATGATGCTGATCTACAGACCACTTTGAATATTTATGATATAAAGAAGCATTGTTAAATCTATGGTTCTTAGGAAGAAGAGGGAGAAAAAGGAAAGAAGAGTTAGAATATGGTCTCACAGGATGTTATGGTTGTGATGCTTTATCACAGATTACAGGGAAGACATCACTAGCCTTGCTTTCTTGACGAACTTTGACAAGAGCTCTGGCTCACTTTGGTCTAGTTCATTTTTTTTATTTTTTTATTTTTTGCTTGTTCTCTGTTGTTTGTTTTTAAGTTGAGTAACCATTTTAGGCCAGGGAACAAGGTGCATCATTGAGCATAGCCTGGTTTAGTCTCAGAGGCCTGACTCAGAGCCAGGACATCTAGCTTCTTATCCCAATTCTACCAGGCCACTGTGTGCCTTTCAGAAAGTCACTTAATTGCTGTGGACACTGGTTTCTCACTGTAAGATGAAATGTTGGACCAGAGGATCTATAAGTTCCTCCCAGATCTCTGATTTTATGCCTTTCTCCTAGCTTTCTAGAATGTAGGGTATTTTTTTTCCTTTATATTAAAACAAAATAAAGTCAGTTATCTTGAGAATTGAATAAAATTTAATTCCTGAGCCTTGCACATAACAAAAGTTCAAAAGTAACCACCAACTTGAGAATACTAATACATATCTAAGAACTGTGAATGGCGTAATGTGTGGAGAATTAAGACATAAGATATTCCACATGAACTATCCTCCCTAAGAAAAAAAGGAATTTGGTAGTCTGTTTATAAAGGATTAAAATATCATTTATTTGCAAAGCATCCCAGATCTCTAAGTCTGCTGATGTTGCATCACAAGTATTAATAGCTTGTATTTATTGAGTGCTTATCCTATATCAAGTACTGTTCTATGAGGACACAGCCATTAATAGCAACCTAATCTTCACAACAATTGCCGGAGGAAGGTTTTACTACTATATTCAATTTATACATGAAAAGAATCAAGGCACAGAAAAGTTAAGTACCCCTCAAGGATCACGTTGTTAGTGAGTGGCAGAGTAGGACTCACCCAGATTTTCCAAAGGCAGTGACCATGTCTGTAATGTAAGAGGCTGGGGAATGCAGCCGTGTGCTGGCGGTTACACCCCAGAGACAGCGGCGTAAGGAAGACACACATCTTCTATGGAGCTGTCTCAGTTGAGGGAAGTGCTGTACTTAGTCGCTCAGCCGTGTCCAACTCTTTGCTATCCCATGGACTGTGGCCCACCAGGCTCTGTCTTTGAGGATTCTCTAGGCAACCAGGCTCTGTCTTTGGGGATTCTCTAGGCAAGAATACTGGAGCGGGTTGCCATGCCCTCCTCCAGGGGATCTTCCCAACCCAGGCTCCCATATTGCACGTGGATTATTTACCATCTGAGCCAGCAGGGAAGTCCTAAGTTAACACTAGCTGCTGACATTAAAAAAACAAAAACCTGTCAAGTCTTAGTAAATTCTGCCTCTTCCTTCTCTGTTGTTAAGGATCCCAAACAAATTCTGTCCCTTTAATTCATAATTACTTAAGAAATATACTTTGGAGCATTGTCATTTTCATTCTTTGCCATCAGTTTCTGTCTCAGTCCTGAAGATACATTCACTGGTGTCTTGGGTAGTTTTCACAATTTAGTTCCTGCTCTTCTACAGGTTTACTTTGAAAGGCAATGGAATCCACCCATTTTATGCTGATCTTATCTGTATTGTGTTCAAGTGAACTCTAAAATCAAATGCTAGCAGTATATTTATTGTAGGCATAAAATTATAAATTTATAAACTTTATAAATCAAGTTATAAAATTATAAATGCCTAATGAAATCAATGCCCAATGCTAACAAATAATGTAAATGTGTTCATTCCACCTAATACTGACTGTGTTGTCTGTCTGCTGAATTCTATCATACACTTACATCATTTTTACTCTCTTTAAAGAGTACACACTATATAGTTACTACAGTTTAATTTTAACAGAATATAGACAATTTTGAGCTGTAGATATTTACCTTTATGTTCCTAAAAGACTTTTAGAAGTTTTAATTTTTGCAAAAATCCCAAACCTTATATTTAATTACTGACTGTCTTACTTTTAAGTTTCCTTTTTTATGAAAATATCCATTTATAACCAATATTTCTAAGTTTAGATATATTTCTCTAAACTGTTCTTTACACAAATTTCTAGTTTACTACTTGTTCATGAAAGGCAGTTTCCTAATTTCCACATGCTGGCATACATTGTAAACATTTGAGAGCATATAGTGGTATAGTGAAGTCGCTCAGTCATGTCTGACTCCTAGCGACCCCATGGACTGTAGCCTACCAGGCTCCTCCATCCATGGGATTTTCCAGGGAATAGTCCTGGAGTGGGGTGCCATTGCTTCTCCAGGGGATCTTCCCAACACAGGGATCGAACCTGGGTCTCCCGCATTGTAGACAGACAGTTTAGCGTCTGAGCCACCAGGGAAGTCTTTGAGAGCATATCCATGTGAAACAAGACGTGACCAGTCTCACTGTATTATTAATGACCAGTCTCACTGTGTTCTTAATAGGTTCTTTTGTATACATTTAGGTGGGCGTCCCTGGTGGTTCAGTCAGTAAAGAATCCGCCTGCAATGCGGGAGACCTGGGTTTGATTCCTGGGTTGTGAAAATCCCTTTGAGAGGGGCATGGCAACCCACTCCAGTATTATTGCCTGGAGAATCCCCATAAACAGAGAAGCCTGGCAGGCTACATACAGGCTGTGGGGTCGCAAAGAGTCTGACACGACTGAGCAACTAAGCACACATGCATTTATGTCTTATATTTGTTCACATTTCACTCTGACCATTTTTTTTTATATATTGTGTTTTCATTTTTATTCAGTTAAAAAGAATTTCTGTTTTTAAGACTTCTTTTTCTTAAGGTGTACAATGGAATGTTGACACACATGTGTGTGTGCACTCTAAGTCTCTTTAGTTGTGTCCAACTCTTTGAGACCCTATGGACTGTAGCCTGCTAGGATTCTCTGTCCATGGGATTCTCCAGGCAAGAATACTAGAGTGGGCTGCTACTTCATTCTCCAGGGTATCTTCCCAACCCAGGGATCAAACCCAAGTCTTTAACCTGTATGCAGGTCAGGAAGCAACAGTTAGAACTGAACATGGAACAACAGACTGGTTCCAAATAGAAAAAGAGTATGTCAAGGCTGTATATTGTCATCCTGCTTATTTAACTTCTATGCAGAGTACAGCATGAGAATCGCTGGGCTGGAGGAAGCACAAGCTAGAATCAAGATTGCCGGAAGAAATATCAATAACCTCACATATGCAGAGTGACTCTGACCAATTTTAGAAGCTGTCCACAGGTTAAAAGTTGTATCAACTTAACGTGTAATAGAAAATACTGTATTTTGAAGTGACGTTTTTGAAAATTTTATACTTCTAATTATTATTTAAAACTTTTTGTTTTTATATCCTAAATTGACTTTTTATAAGTGGTGTTTCAGTTCAGTTCAGTTCAGTTGCTCAGTCGTGTCCGACTCTTTACACCCCCATGAATTGCAGCACACCAGGCCTCCCTGTCCATCACCAACTCCCAGAGTTCACTCAGATTCATGTCCATCAAGTCAGTGATGCCATCCAGCCATCTCATCCTCTGTCGTCCCCTTCTCCTCCTGCCCCCAATCCCTCCCAGCATCAGAGTCTTTTCCAATGAGTCAACTCTTCACAACAGGTGGCCAAAGTACTGGAGCTTCAGTTTTAGCATCATTCCTTCCAAAGAAACCCCAGGGCTGATCTCCTTCAGAATGGACTGGTTGGATGTCCTTGCAGTCCAAGGGACTCTCAAGAGTCTTCTCCAACACCACAGTTCAAAAGCATCAATTCTTCAGCGCTCAGCCTTCTTCACAGTCCAACTCTCACATACATACATGACTACTGGGAATACCATAGCCTTGACTAGACGGACCTTAGTTGGCAAAGTAACGTCTCTGCTTTTGAATATACTATCTAGGTTGGTAATAACTTTCCTTCCAAGGAGTAAGTGTCTTTTAATTTCATGGCTGCAGTCACCATCTGCAGTGATTTTGGAGACCAAAAAATAAAGTCTGATACTGTATCCACTGTTTCCCCATCTATATCCCATGAAGTGATGTTAAATATTGAAAGACATGTCCTGAAACATTATTTTCATGGAATTTAGCAGGATTTTTGTAGTTTACATTACTTTTCCATTTTTTAGATGTTCTGCAGTTCACCTGGGCATGAAAGGAGAAATCAAGAAGAAAGTAGTCTTAATATTTATGGGTTGCCTGCTATGTACAAACTTTATTATATAATCAGGAGCACTTACCACATCCCTAAATAAATACATGGTTCTTCTCATAATGGACACACACCTGTGGAGCACAGGTAAGCATGTTTTCAAAATATGACAATCTATGAAGATGTACCTCAAGTTTATGCCTCACTCCCAGCATGTCAGAGGTCACGCTATAAAAACTCATTCATTTGTAAATTTCACAATCGCTTGATATGAAATTCATAACCTCGAATGTCCAGTATAAGACAAAAGGACAAATAAACATGAGGATACCTTAGGCAACAGTTGTCTCCATGCTCCTGGAAGAGGTGATGATTTCTAGAGAAAGCCCAAGTCCTCCTTCTCTCAAAGGAGTAGACTGTTCAGCACCTCTTCAGAGCAGAGACTAGAGAGTAATTCCAGTGGTCGACGTAATTTGATGGTTTGTGTCTTAGAAAATCCTTCCTTGGGCAGTGTCTAATAAGCCCTCCTGGGACACCTTGCCTCTTTGGACCTCCTAATCCATTTCCTGCCTCTATAACCAGCTCTCAGCAGCATCTCCACACCTTAAGTTGCTACTTGGAATCCGCTGCTTTTTCAGGGTGCTTTCTGCTCACCTCTGCTAACACAAGGGGCCCGGATCACACCGGGGAGAAGAGAAGCTGAAACTACAGAACTTAATGCCAGGAGCTTATTCGATGTCTTACTGGTTCAGCTTCCTTATGGATTCAGCTGAACCATCTGGAGATTTGAGAAAAACGGCAGTGCTGGGATTCGTGAAATCCCAATAATGCCAAGTATTCAGGGACTGTAAGGAGTGCTGTTTTCCCAGGGTGTGCCCTGGGGCTCTCTCTGTTTCCTGTTCTTGTCCTGCTGGGGATGAGGAGGGAAACAGAAAAGGAGAGTTGCTTTGTCCCCCTCCCCAGTGGAGGTAGGCATGCGCTACATGTCACAGCCACCCCTTCCAGTGAACCCTCAGAGCTACAGCGAGGTTGAGCCCGTCAGAGAATAAACCTCCTTTTCTGAGGATCGGATCCCATTTCCAATCTGCAGCAGAGGTGAGGGCTCCACAGCTGCCACAGAAGCTCGCCAAGGCAGGACCCCATCCAGCCTTCAGGTGCTTTCCTCTTCTGAGACCTTGAGTTCAAATGGGGGTGCTAACCAGGTGCTATATTTTATTTTACCATCAGTTCCTCTTGAACATGTATGACATCTAGTCTTTTGGTTTTGTTTTTTAATCTGATTTTTATTTTATATTAGTGTATAGTTGATTTATAGTTTGTGTTTCTTTTAGGTATACAGCAAAGTGATTCAGTTATACACATATCCATTCTTTTTCAGATTCATTTCTCATATAGGTTATTACAAAATGTTGAGTAGAATCCTCTGTGCTATACAGTAGGTCCTTGTTGGTTATCTGTTTTATATATAGTAATGTGTATATGTTAATCCCAAATTCTTAACTCTCGCTTTTATCCTGCTATTCTTTTTAAGCACAGATAAGGAAATTCAGTTTTCTATAAACATGGGCTAATAATTATTCTGCTGCAGGGATAGTTTGAAGAAAAATTAATGCTAACTTTCTAAAATATTGCTCACACATAGTGTAAGTATATATTTAATTTGGTTAATTTCATTCTACACAGTGGATAAGTAGCTGTATGAAACCTATAACTTTGTGGACCTTGATGGTAGATCAAAGAATAAGAAAATCCTGGGTGTTGGATTTAGGTTAAATATATGGAATAATTTTTATAAACTGAGAAAGATTTTTCTAGGATATATTAGGATATGATCTTTCATTTCAGGGAAACTGATGTCACTTCAGTCTTTATGTCTATGTCTCATCAATAGAACTACAATATATAATCTGTGAAGCCCATACACCTCTCATCCATTACCCGTAACTTGGAAAACACTGTCAGGCACACAGAAAACACTTCATATATTAGGCTTTCCCAAATCTAGAGTGTACATAAATGAAAGTGAAAGTGTGTGTGTGTGGTTGTGTGTATATGTATATGTGTGGTTGAGGAAAATTCAGAAAAGCAAGAGTTGCTACATAAAGGATAATCTCTTTAGTTTTTAATAGAATTGTCAGTTTTAAGCCCTTTTTAATCCCCAATATCTCTTAAACTAATCATGCACTTTCCAAATAAAGACATTGACGGTCAGAAGCCAAAACCTGCTTACTGATCCTTCAACTGTATGTTATCCTCAAAAGCACGTTGTTGACTTACACTGGAATACAATCACTGTGTAGTAGAAATATGCTCAATTTTTACCTCAGTTAATTCATTTAACTATTTAACTTGTATTACCTCAATTTTCACAGCAACCTCATGTAATAGATACTGTCACTTTTCTCTTTTCAAAACTTTTAATACTAGGGCTTGAGAGGTTGAGAACTCAGAATCATACAAGTAGTAAATGCATGTCTGATCCTTAAATTTATGCTCTTTAATTACTACTCCATCTTGCTTTTCTATCATAAATTATCAATCCAGAGGATAGAAAATCTCTAAGGATATAGCTGAATACCATCCACCAACTGGACACCTAGAGACTACTTCATCCACAGCAAAATACACATTCCTCTCAAGCTCACATGCAACATTCACCAAGACAGAGCACATGTAGGGCCCAAAAATGCACCTGAACAAATTCAAAAGAATAGAAATCACACAGTGTCTGTTCTTAGATCAAAATGGAATTAAAATGAAAATCATTAACAGATTTAGCTGGAAAATCCCCCAAATATTTGGGGATTACACAATCACTTTCTAAATAACACATGGGTCAAGGAAGAAAGATCAACAGAAATGCTAAAATATTTTGATCTATCATGTACACTCGTGGCTGATTCATGTCGATGTGTAGCAAAATGAATACAGTATTGTAAAGCAAAACAAACTAAAAAAATAAAAATTAATTAAAAAAAAAAGAATTGAAGAAGGGTTCTATTGAGTACATTAACTGTAACATATTTCTTATAACTCGGGAGTAAGCACGCAGCACTTTGGTTGAACTCAGGGTTTAAAAATAGCTTTCGTTTTTAGGAATGCTCTGTGACTCACACCCACAACGTTAGAAAAGAGTTTGTCAGCCCATCAGATCTTAAATTTTACTTTTTGAAACAGAGGCCCCATCTAGTGCTGACAGGTTTGTTCATGTATAAAGAAATGATTCCAGTCTTAGATATTTACTTTGAACCACAGAGATCTTGGATAATGTATTAGTCATCAAACAATTTGCCAATTTTTAAAGTGCTAACTTGTACATACATATCAGATGCATCATTATAGCATAAAATGATGCTTGAATGTTGTATTTGATATTGGGATGTATTTCATTTCTTTTTTAGTCTCATCTTTCAGTTCTTACAGTCTTTAGTAAACTAATCCATTTGAGTTCAGGTAAGAGACTTCTAATGCCATGTAGAATGAAAATAGGGCTTTCCTGGTGGCTCAATTGGTAAAGAATCTGCCTGCAAGGCAGGAGACGCAGGTTCAACCCTTGAGTTGGGAAGATCCCCTGGAGAAATAAATGGCAACCCACCCCAGTATTCTTGCCTGGATATCCAATGAACAGAGGAGATTGGCAGGCTGTAGTACATGGGGTCATAAAGAGGTGGACACAACTTAGCAACTAAACCACCACCAGCATAAAATATGAAGGAAAAAAGAAAGTAGAAGTGTTTTTCAGGTGTTCAATGCTTAAATATTTTGGAAATTCTACAGTTGTTATTACCAAACTTCAGACAGCATTCTTTTTGGCCTTGGGAAGAATGTCCTTAATTTGGTATGATTATTCTCAATGACAGAGGATGAGATGGTTGGATGGCATCACCAACTCCATGGACATAGGTTTGAGCAAGCTCCAGGAGTTGGTGATGGACAGGGAAGCCTGGCATGCTGCAGTCCATGGGATCAGAAAGAGTTGGACATAACTGAGTGACTGAACTGAACTGATGCTCAGAAAATTTAAGCAAGTCTGAAGCACCAGACCCAGTTCAAGGATGATCCAAGCACTCAATATTTAGGCATTCATTCACTCATGGGTCTCATTCATTCATTTGTTCACTCAGTAAACATTTGCTAAGTGCCAGAATTACAAAAATGGATACACCTGTTCTTTGTTCACAAGGGAAGTGTTACAATCCTGTTGACAACTGTTCATAAAGAATTTTAATATAGTCAATAGGCCCTCCTTCCTCCTGTCTCTCCCTTTAGTTTCAAAGAGATTCCTACTTTGTAAGGAATATTTCTTTTTTCTTTATGTAATTAACTTGGAAGTTACAAAAGGAAATAAAAGATGACTTAATAAAGAGATTAAGCATTTTATAAGAGGTAGATTCAGATGCATTTTCACAGCTAAATGTTTTAATATGTTTTATGTAGTTTCCAAATAAATTTAAAAGGTTGTCCTAGAAAAATGATTTTTAATAAAATCCTGAAAAAAATAAGCTTTCCTCATATGTTAAAAATTCATAGTACAGTTGATTTAATTGTGTCTTGTTAATAACTTATTGATGTGTTAGTTGATCAGTTGTGTCAGACTCTCTGCAACTCCATAGGCTGTAGCCCACCAGGCTCCTCTGTCCATGGGATTTTCCAGGCATAAATAACCCTGAATGGAATTATTTGTTATAAAAAATTGGCAAGAACTTTGAGTATCAGCACACCCTCTTTGTCAAAATGTCTGCATAAGAAGGCAAATCAATACCTCCTGGTTGGTTGGTGAGCATGGAATCAGGGTGGGAGGTGGGGAGGTGCTTAACTGGAGGTGTTACCAGTGAGGGTATTGATCCCTGATCACTGAAGCCATCTGACCTGTAGACACAGGCCTGCAGCAGGGCAGCACACTCATCCCATCAGGCCAGACGCCCCGGGACACTGCTGAAGATGTGCTGATAACCACTGGCCCATGGATCACTGCCTGCTTTATTCCTCAGTCTTTCATAGACAAGGACCTCACACAATTGTTATATTTGGATTCCTGAGTCACAGTCAGATCCTCTCTTCCTTCTTCCATGAAAAACAGTGAAGTGAAAGTGTTAGTCGCTCAGTCACATCCTACTCTTTGTGACCCCATGGACTGTAGCTTACCAGCCTCCTCTGAAAATGGAATTTCCGAGGCGAGAATACTGGAGTGGGTTACCATTTCTGTTTCCAGGAGATCTTCCCGACCCAGGGACTGAACCCAGGTCTCTTGCATTGCATGCAGATTCTTTACCACACAGAGCTGCCTGGGAGCCCTTCCTCCATGAGATTGCATCAAAGCTCCTTAAGTGGAGTTTTTTGCATGCACTTAGAATTCTCTAGTTATATGTCTACACAGTTCTCTTGTTTTCCTTCTCCAGTTCTCTCCATTCACGATGAGTGGACTTTACAAGTTTTATTTCTCTTTTTTCCGAGTTCCTCAGGGAGTATCTCATTATTGTCTCCATTAGTATTAATGAATGGTATTAATTTATATTAATGACAACTAGACTAGGATATTTTCAACAAAAGCACCTTTCTGTACACTAATCCTGGAGAAGCTGCTTCTTCCAAAATAAGCAGGCCCAAGTTCAATAGATCTGCCTCAGGTCATGTTTGCCTAGCAGTAAGGTGCTAACTAAATGTTTGCACTAGCAAAGATGTTATATTTGTACATGGTATTTTGCAGAAGCTGTTATCCAGGACTTAAGACAAATAAACATCACCAGTTCACAGAAGTATCAAATACTGAACCACCAAATGAATGCTATACACATCTCTAAAATGACAAATTCACTAAATTACTTTTCAAAAAAAATTGGCTGTCTGTAATCATGACATCTGGTCCCATCACTTCATGGGAAATAGATGGGGAAACAGTAGAAACAGTGTCAGACTTTATTTATTTGGGCTCCAAAATCACTGCAGATGGTGACTGCAGCCATGAAATTAAAAGATGCTTGCTCCTTGGAAGAAAAGTTATGACCAACCTAGATAGTATATGCAAAAGCAGAGACATTACTTTGCCGAATAAGGTCCGTCTAGTCAAGGCTATGGTTTTTCCTGTGGTCATGTATGGATGTGAGAGTTGGACTGTGAAGAAGGCTGAGCACAGAAGAATTGACGCTTTTGAACTGTGGTGTTGGAGAAGACTCTTGAGAGTCCCTTGGACTGCAAGGAGATCCAACCACTCCATTCTGAAGGAGATCAACCCTAGGATTTCTTTGGAAGGAATGATGCTAAAGCTGAAACTCCAGTACTTTGGCCACCTCATGCGAAGAGTTGACTCATTAGAAAGACTGTGATGCTGGGAGGGATTGTGGGCAGGAGGAGAAGGGGACGACTAAGGATGAGATGGCTGGCTGGCATCACGGACTTGATGGACGTGAGTCTGAGTGAACTCCAGGAGTTGGTGATGGACAGGGAGGCCTGGTGTGCTGCGATTCATGGGGTTGCAAAGAGTCGGACACGACTGAGTGACTGAACTGAACTGAAAGCAGATATCAGTTCTTGGGTTGCTGAGGTAGGACCAAGTTGATTTTTAAATGAATTGTCATGTCTTGTCTTTTTAAATTTCATATATGGTACATGATGCAAATGCTAAACCATCACACAAATACTGAAGCCTACCACATGCTTGTTCCAGGTATGGCCTTTCCCACTTATTTTATGACCTAGATTTTCTCTTTTAACAGGAGTAGAGTAGTAGGGCTACAGGTAGCATATGGGAAACTACACCTTCAAGTGTTTCACCTGCATCCACGTACACACACCACAGCCTTCAAAGCAACGTGTGAGTGCCTGACTTTATGGTCATTTACACCCTTGCACAAAAGGTCCAGATTCACAATACATAAATGCCACGCAGCACTCCCAAACCCAATTCCTACAAATTGTAGAGGTTGTTATTCCAAACAGTTGTTTGGTAAATTAGTAACTATGATGGCATCAGTACATTCACAGCCAATGGTTGGTTTGATTTCATCACTCGTTGTAACATAAAGGTATTCACTGGAGTTCATGTGGAGCATATCCACTGATGCCTTCTTAGCAACTTAAACAATCACATTGTCATAAAAGTTGCCCTTTATCTTTTCGTTCCTCCTGTTATCATGTAAACTGCTCTGCATCTAAAGAGCAAAGGTTGATTTGCTAAAGGCAACACAGTTGATATTTCTGTTGAGAAACTGGAATTACATTTCCTGTCTAGGAGTACTCTAATTCTCATCTTTGGTGTTCTTCCTTTACTGATTACTTCTACATTCCAGAAATTCTCTTAGTAACATATGTGCAGCTTAGCAACTTGTTGTCATTTAGAATGTGCCTTAGTAATTTGACCTGTGCAGCTTCAGAATAATTCCTATGTCATGGTTATTTTATCTCCTTTTTTGATTGGACATTCCTTCTTCCCATCACGCATCAGTGGTTCTAGGTAACCTATCATGGTGACACAATCCCTTTCTGTAAAACTGTATGTCAGGTTATATGACTAACTTAATGTATAACTAGTCATCATCTTAACCCACCCCAGTGTTCTTGCCTGGAGAATCCCAGGGACGGCGGAGCCTGGTGGGCTGCCATCTATGGGGTCGCACAGAATCAGACACGACTGACGCAACTTGGCGGCAGCAGCAGCAGCAGTCATCATCTTAAAATCATGTCCCTTAAAAATGCTATTTTCTGAAATAATGTCTAGAGGTTTTCAACAATTCTGTCCTAAGTGATCCTCTTTTATAGTTTTCATAGTGAAATGGAAGAAAATCAGACAATAGTTACAGAGTTCATTCTACTGGGACTTTGTCTTGGCCCAAGGACTCAGATGCTCCTCTCTGGGCTCTTCTTCCTGTTCTATGTCCTCACCCTGCTGGGGAACGGGGTCATCCTGGGGCTCATCTCACTGAACTGCAGACTGCACATGCCCATGTACTTCTTCCTCTCACACCTGGCCATCGGTGACATGACCTACGCCTTCAGCACGGTACCCCAGATGCTGGTCAACCTCCTGAGTCCAGCCAAGCCCATCTCCTTTGCTGGCTGCATCACACAGACCTTTCTCCTTCTGAGTTTCGCTCACACTGAGTGTCTGCTCCTGGTGGTGATGTCCTATGACCGGTATGTGGCCATCTGCCGCCCCCTCCGATATTCAGTCATTGTGAGCTGGAGAGTCAGCATCAGCCTGGTGGGGACTTCCTGGGCAAGTGGCTCCCTCCTGGCCCTGGTCCATGTGGGTCTCATCCTGAGGCTGCCCTTCTGTGGGCCTCATGAAATCAACCACTTCTGTGAAATCCTGTCTGTCCTCAAGCTGGCCTGTGCTGACACCTGGCTCGACCAAGTTATCACATTGCATCCTATGTTTTCATCTTACTGGGGCCCCTCTGCCTGGTGCTGGGCTCCTATGCGCGCATCCTGGCCGCCATCCTGAGGATCCAGTCTGCTGAGGGCCGCAGGAAGGCCTTCTCCACCTGCTCCTCCCACCTCTGCGTGGTCGGGCTCTTCTTTGGCACTGCCATCATCATGTCCATGGCCCCCAAGTCCCGCCACCCTCAGGAGCAGCAGAAGATCCTTTCCCTGTTTTACAGTTTCTTCAACCCCATGCTGAACCCACTTATCTACAGCCTGAGGAATGCAGAGGTCAAGGGTGCCCTGAGGACAGCATTGTTCAAGGAGAGTCATTTCCTGTTGGAGTGACATTTGAATCACTGCCCCTGCCTGAAGGGTTTACTAGGAACTTTGGTACTGAGCATCTACCAAAGCTTATCACTCTGTGTCTCCGAGACTAAGTCATTCAAGACACTCTATAAAGAATTGTCTTTTCTTCCCCATAAATTAGTTAGGTTTTGCTGCATTCATTATATTTAATTCTATCAACCGTATTTACTGTTTCATTTAACTACTTGGTGAATTAAGATGATCCAGAGGGAAAAAAAAATTATTTTATCCACTGCTAAGGAGCCCAAAAGGTTAAAATAGACACTCTACCTCTGACTCCACCGGGCATGTGCAATAATAGCAGAATAACAGGCGTTAGTGATATAACCACATTCATAACATTTTTTAAAAATACTGTTGCTACAGGCAGAGACCCAGAATCCATGAATAACTGTCCATTTTCATCCCACATTCAGATGTTCTCTCTCAATTGTAAATCCTCTTAGAAATAGTGAAGTGTAGTTTGTCAGTTGTGTACGACTCTGCGATCCCACTGACTGTAGCCTACCATGCTCCTCTGACTGTGGAATTTTCCAGGCAAGAGTACTGGAGTGGTTGCCATTTCCTTCTCCAGGGGATCTTCCTGACCCAGGGACTGAACCCAGTTCTCCCGCATTGCATGCAGACACTTTACCCTCTGAGCCACCAGGGAGCTGTACCAAAATGCCCACTTAGACTTACGGGAAATTGATTTTGCTGATCAAATCCTGTAATCTGCCTTACAATTTCTGTGATCAGAAATTGAGTCTCATATATAGTTGGCATCCCAGGGAACTGCCCAACAAAACCCATTGTCCAGTCTGCGCTGGTCTTTTGATGGCCGCTTGTTTCCAAACTCTCCTCATCTTCTCAAGAAAAATATCTACAATTCTCTCTGAATAGACATACACTCTTCACCAAGGAGGAGTTAGCAAGTGCCGCAGCCCAACTTTGAATTGCTGGATATGAATGGAGAGCCCTACACAGAGGCAACTGAATGGAAAAAGGGGTGTAATAACAATAGTTAAAAGTATTATTAAGTACTCCATGCCACTTTCTTCACGTTGATTGATACTTTATAGAGATCATCTCCTTTTATCATCATCACAAATGCATTTTTCATTATCATCCCATTTTATAGATGAAAACATTAAGGCAACGGCATATGTGAGACTCATATCCCAACAATATGCCTCCCAAGTCTTTTCTTCTAACAGGACCTCACTATCAGAGTTATTAAACTAAGAATAAGGTGAACCTATCCCAACATATCCTATGTTGGGAGGCTTAGCATTTCTTCTCAGTCTAATGTGTGCCACAGTGAATCTGGGAAAGCTAGGTATTATTTATTGAAGGCTTCTGGTCCTGGTCAGAGAGTTCTGTGGGCATGGTTGCTAAAGATGTTCAGAATTTTGTAGCAACACAAAGAGGGTGGGAACGGAGGCTGTCGAGATTAGAGGTTTGGTTTAGACCTGTATGGTGTTAAGACCCAGAACTGGGTCATTTCTAGTGTCACATACACCACTCACGTGTTCATACACATGTGTGTGCATGTATGCACACATATTTACTGAGTGTTCACTATGGTGAGGCTCTGTTCTAAGCATCTTATGAGTATTACCTTTTTAAATCTTCACAGTAGCCCTATGAGATAGAGACCAGTCACCACTTCTTAGATGAAGAAACGGAGGCACAAGAGATTAAGTAACTTAACTAAAGCCTCACAGCTAATAAGTACCTAGTCCAGAATCAGATCTAGGCAATCTGATTACCAAACCCATAGATATACCTGTATATAAAAATCAAATAGCTTGTGATGTTCTGGGAGAAGAAGGAAGTAGAGGAAAAGAAAAACTTTCAATATACAGTCAAAGATAAGTCTTGAGCTTCAAGAAGAAAAGGTACTTAAATTTGTTAAAGAGAACAATTTCACTTTATACTGGCATGAAAATGAGGGAGCAAGAAAGGATTGGGACTCCAAGGGTCCAGGGTAGAGGAAGAGCCTGTCAACTAGGATAGTGAAACAGAGAAAAGTGCAAGAAAGAGGTAACAATGAAGCTTTAAATTGATGGTTCGCCAAATTCAAGAGCATTAGAAAGAGTGCTTGTAATTTGTCCAACATGGATATAATTTTTAATTCCAATAATTCCTAACACAGTCTTTAAATGGTTGTTTCATTTCATGATGGATGTTGCTTACTACGTTGCCATGTGCAGAAGCATATCCCCGTTAGCAGCACAGGGGACCACTCAGCCTTGGAAGGAACGACGTGATAAGGGGTCCCAGCCGGAGCTCAGATTCAGTGGCTCCTTAATGAGGCAGTTGGCACAGGCTCCAGGGGACTGACATCTCTCCCCTTGAACCTGTTCCTAGACAACCAAATACCAAGAAAACATGTGAGACCTTCCTTTGGGCAAAGAGATTCACATTTTGTTTTTTTTTATTTTCAACATTTTCTGATCTTCACCTGGGATCTACAGAACATTTCCCAATTATGTATCATCTCTTCACGTAGGGAAGGACAAGTATCAGTTTCTCTCTTTGTCCTTACTGCCTTTATGCTCCTAACACAGAATAAGCACTCAGCAAACACTCCTTAAATAAAGGATGCTTTAACTATCAGCTGCATTTCCAAATTTTCAGTGGAGCTATCTTCTGATTGCTAATCTTCCTTAAGTCTTTCTAATTGTGAGTTATAGTTACAAAGTTTAATCATACTGATAATTATGAAGTGCTTACTCTATGGTAAGAACTATATAAAATACTTTCAAATAATCTTCGTATCAAAATCTGTAGAGTGGGTACAACTGTTATCCTTATATAGTGATGAGGAAAACGAACTTCAGGAAAGTGAATTGATTTACCCAGGGACAAAATAAAATAAATAAATAAATTTTATTTCCTTGAATTTTAAAATAAATAAAATTCAAGGTCAGGCAGTTTGGCTTTAAAATAATTCTAAACCACTCTTTTGTAGAGGATCTGCTGATATTCATAAACTGAATGGCTGGCGTCAGTACTGTTCATAGTAGACCCTCAGGAAACTGAAGGAACAAATCACAGTCCCTGTGTCCAAATTTCTACCCATAACTTACAGGCCTAGGAATGTGTTACCTTGTATCCGCTTAAGTCAAAGATCTTACTATCCCTTAGATTTATCCAGTTCTTGTTTTTAGTGTATTCTTATTTGATGAATATTAATAATCAATAATGCAGTATTGGTCTAGGATCACAGAGAGGAAAGGAAACACATTTGGGTGGAAATTTAGCATTTACTGTAAAAACTGCTAGGGCTGTTTATTCATTCCTATCACAAGGAACAGTGGTCATTGGCTTTGCATTGGAGCATGTCCACCTGCCAAACCTGTGATTCTGGAAGGCCAGGATGGGGCTGGTGCTGGATGGAAAGACACGGGAGGTGCTGTCCTTAAGAAACCCAGGCAGGAGGGTGGAGGCTGTTATCAGTAATAGCTGCAGTAATGATAGGAATGGGAGCCCACGTGTGGCGGCGGGCTCACTTGCGGCCTGAAATTGGCACCTGCAGCATATTTGGCATATGGACCAGGGATTGCCAACCACAGACCTGCAGGACTGCTGTTTACCACTTACTGTAAATGTAGATTATCGTTGTTAATAGGGGCTGTTGAGAGAGGGCAAAAACAAATGAGCGGAGAGCTGGAATGCTGTCCGACTGGGTGAAAACATGGCTGTTTTCCCAACCAGCAAGGGGAGTGTCTTAACTTCTTATTTTCTTGACAAACTTTGGATAGCATTGGCTGATTTTGATCTTTCTTTAACCGGTGCTTCTCTTTGTTTCTAATTTTTTAAGTTGTGTTGGGCCAAAAGTAGAGGTGGATCCTTGAATACAGTGTGATTCAGTCAATGGAGCGCTGGCTTAGATGCAGGACATCCCAGTTCCCATCCCAGTTCACCCACTGACTTGCTGGTGACCTTAGAGAAGTTTTTTACTCCTCTGGCCTAAAGTTTCCTCATCTATAAAATGAGAAGTTGAACTAGACAATCTTTGTGGGTCTTTCTTATTTTCTACTTTCTGTCTCTGTTAGTTTCCTCACGTTTCATTGGAATTTGGATGTTGATTTTTTCCAAAGGAATACAGAATGAGTTCCATGCAGAGAAAATGAAACAGATTCTTAAGATAATTGAATATCTTGGGCTCTAAACATAGTAGGAACACAATAGTAATGGCTGAATTAATAAATGAGTTGAACATTTAATGTTCCAGGAAATAGGAATTGTATAAGGCTGGCTAAAGCATAAGGTGAAATGCCCACTCTAAGAAAAGTTAAATTTTATTAGCCTTCTCAGATGTTGTTAAGAATAATTTCACTGGATAGGTTCTGGGACCTGGAATAAACTTAAATAATGTCTGATTTTGTATCTCAAAAATAATAATTTTAATATATAGTATTTATTGAGCATTATTAAGTTTCAGGTATTGTGATGAGATATATGCATTATGTTTTTTTATGGCTGAGCACCTTTGCTGTCCACCTGAAACTATCACAACAGTGTTTTTTAAATTTATTTATTTTTTAATTGAAGGATAATTCCTTTACAGAATTGTGTTGCTCTCTGCCAAACATCAACAGAGATACGTGCATTATTATCTTGTCTAAGTTTCTTAACAGTTCCGAGTTTAGTATTTTCATTACAGTCATTTTTAAAAAGAACAAATGGAGGCACAGGAATGGTAAGAGTTATAGGAAAGTGTATGACACAACCTGAGTTCTAATCTAGGTCGCCTGACACCACAACCACACCCATAATCACTCAGCATACTGCCTCCCTGTAGCCTGGACTTCCGGAATCTTTCTCTACATATAGTAAAGTTAGACTCAAGAAAATCACCCTGAATATTCTGAAATTCCATTTTAAGAAAAAAGATGAAAATATAGCTAACAGAGTTTCAAAATAAATATCGTGAACAAAGATGTTTAAATAATGAACAAAGTAGTAATATACAAACGAATTGTTTAACTGAGCAAAAATTCCTGGATACAGTAGAGACAAATGAACCATACAGAGGAGAACAAGTGAAAACCACTAATGAATATGATGAGAGATGTACAGCTTCTCTAGTGATTAAAGAAATTAATTTTAAAGCATGGGATACCATTTGTTTGCCCATCAGCTGGACAAAAAGAAAAAGATTGACACTTTATAGTGTAGCTGAGCATATGGGCAATTAGGAATTTCCCCACAGTCTTGGTGGAAGTATAAATTGATTTCATGGTTATTTGGGGATATGTCTTCCAAAATTAAAATTTGCACACCTGGTATGCAACAATTACAATTCTAGAAATATATCCTATAGAAATATTCACATGTTAAAAATATGTATGTGTAAATTTATTTTAAATTGAAAATTTTGTAATAGCAAAATGCCACAAATAACCTTATATCCTTCAACAGTGCAGCTGTTAAACATTATATAAGCCTACATTTTGGAATATTTTATAACTATCATAATAAACAAGTTTTAGTAATTAAGTTTAGTATGGGTAAACAAGTAATATTTGGAAGATTCTCATAAGTAAGAAAAAGTCATATTGATATAGTACTTGATCATAAAAAAACACAAAGAAGTCTGGGATATATGGTCAGTGTATGTTATTTCCCAGGAATAATAGGAAATGGTTTTGTTAACCATCTAGCAGTCTCTGCCACAAGTAACCAGAGGCTCTGAGTTCCTAGCTCTCTGGCCCTTTAGGACATCAGTGAAACTTGAGAGGCCTGGTGGTACTAGAGGCTGGAGAAGAGAGCTTGAGTCTCCTCCCAGGTCCTCAGCAGCAGCTCTGCCAGTGATACAGATGGATTTGTGTCTGATGTTATGTGAAATACAATCCAAATAAAGCTTCAAGGCAAATCCTCTAAGCCCCACTACAGCAGATATTCTGAACTGCTAATACTCCCCAGATCACTTCCTGAGGGCTGGTGTCAGCCTTGATCATCAAATCTTTAGATAGTAGGAAATCCTATGGACCTGAGTTCAGGTATACCATGATCAGTTTTGGGGTGGGGGAGTTGCCCCATCTTTGAAGTGTTAATAAGATGCCACCCACCCTGTCTGTTCCAAAGAGGAGCTGGGAATTCCAAAATGATAATATACACATCAACAATTTTTAAGCTGAAAAGTACTAAACATTATTTTTAGATCTATAAAATTGAAAATCATCAGTTCTCTCCTCTCACCTTATTTCTTTTCTACTCCCCTACTTTCTCTATGTACTTTTTCAGTTCAGTCACTCAGTTGTGTCCGACTCTGTGACCCCATGGACTGCAGCACACCAGGCTTCCCTGTCCATCACCAGACTCGGAGCTTGCTCAAACTCATGTCCATTGAGTTGGTGATGCCATCCAGCCATCTCATCCTCGGTCGTCCCCTTCTCCTCCTGCCCCCAATCCCTCCCAGCATCAGGGTCTTTTCCAATGAGTCAATTCTTCGCAACAGGTAGCCAAAGTATTGGAATTTCAGCTTCAACATCAGTCCTTCCAAAGACTATTCAGGACTGATTTCCTTTAGGATGGACTGGTTGGATCTCCTTGCAGTCCAAGGGACTCTCAAGAGTCTTCTCCAACACCACAGTTCAAAAGCATCAGTTCTTTGGCTCTCAGCTTTCTTTATAGTCCAACTCTCACGTGCATATGTGACTACTGGAAAAACCATAGTTTTGACCAGACAGACCTTTGTCGGCAAAGTAATGTCTCTGCTTTATGGATCATTATTTTACCTGACCACTTATAAAACACACAGGATTTAAAATGTGCTCTCTTTAACTAAAACCACTATAATTCGATTCTATAGAAGATATTGAGGAAGATCCAAAGAAGATTATCTGAACAAAAGTTATAACTGGGCAAAGGGTTAGATTTGGGATAACCCATTAGACAGATAAATGATCCTTTCTTCCCAGAAGGCAGGATATAATAGGAGATTGGCCACTCATGCTTGAAGATGGTGGAAAGAGTGGAAAAGTCTGCATTTCTGGTTATCCAAAATGTGTTTCCCATGTTGTTCATATTGAACTGGAAGAGCAGAAAGGAACTAGAGAGTGAAGTTGGTAAAAAGTCAAGAAGCTAAATGATTGAATCTTCCAGTGTGCAGTAGTTATTCAGTACTGCATGCCTGGATCCTTCTCCATGGAATTCAGCTGAACAAATTATTAGTGTGTGTGCAGTGGGAATATTTCTGTGGGCTGCAGCAATGCTACTGATAGAGTAAAGTGGACTTCCTGAGCTATTTTTCCTTTTATGAAGCCAAGGCCTACCCAGTAGGATTTTAGAGGCACCCTAGAGTCCCTTGGACTACAAGGAGATCCAACCAGTCCATTCTGAAGATCAGCCCTGGGATTTCTTTGGAAGGAATGATGCTAAAGCTGAAGCTCCAGTACTTTGGCCACCTCATGCGAAGTGCTGACTCTGGAAAAGACTCTGATGCTGGGAGGGATTCGAGGCAGGAGGAGAAGGGGACAACAGAGGATGAGATGGCTGGATGGCATCACTGACTCGATGGACATGAGTCTGGGTGAACTCTGGGGGTTGGTGATGTACAAGGGAGGCCTGGCATGCTGCAATTCATGGGGTCGCAAAGAGTCAGACACAACTGAGCAACTGAACTGAACTGAACTGAGGCTTGTAATGATCAGATCTCTTCCTCTTGCCTTCAGATACCCAGAATTTCTTTACCAAGACTGTCCTTTGTTTCATAATCACAAATAAGCATGCAGATGCATATATTCATGCTAGGTTATAAATAGTAGGTATTAGGGAACCTGTTTTGATAAAGAGTTACAGTCCTAGATACCTGAGACTGACACTCCTCTTGCCAATTTTACCTATTTTAATCCTCACCTCTTCTGAAACCAGTGGCCACAGGAGATTTTTAGCTACCATCTAAGTCCAGCCTAGACAGCATATTAAAAAGCAGAGACATTACTTTGCCAACAAAGGTCCATCTAGTCAAAGCTATGGTTTTTCCAGTGGTCATGTATGGATGTGAGAGTTGGACGATAAAGAAAGCTGAGCACCGAAGTACTGATGTTTTTGAACTGTGTTGTTGGAGGAGACTCTTGAGAGTCCCTTGGACTGCACTGAGATCCAACCAGCCTATCCTAAAGGAAATCAGTCCTGATATTCATTGGAAGGACTAAAGCTGAAACTCCAATACTTTGGCCACCTGATGCGAAGAATTGACTCACTGGAAAAGAGCCTGATGCTGGGAAAGATTGAAGGCAAGAGGAGAAGGGGACAACAATGAGATGGTTGGATGGCATCACTGACTCAATGAACATGACTTTGAGCAAGCTCCAGGAGTTGGTGATGGACAGGAAAGGTTGGTGTGCTTCAGTCCAATGGGGTCGCAAAGAGTCACACACAACTGAGTGACTGAATGGAACTGAAGTCTCTAAAGTCTCTGAAACCTGCCAGAAGACAAGATAATGGCAAAAACAAAACCACGTAAAACAAATATCCACTAAGTTCACAAGTGGGGGCCAATTACGTAAAGAGCAGTAATGCCCACACTCCATACAATGGAAGGTCATGCAGTTAGCAGCAAACAAAAAACAACCTGGAGGAACCTGCCTGGTGGTCCAGTGGCTAAGAGTCTCCGCTCCCAATGCAGGGGGCTCAGCTTCAGTCCCTCATCAGAGAACCAGATTCCACATGCCACAATAAGACCTGGCATGGCAAAAAATATGACAAACAATGTGGATGCTCTTTTGTATCTTATATAGAAAAACCTCCAAGGTACATTCAGTTCAGTTCAGTCGCGCAGTCGTGTCCGACTCTTTGCGACCCCATGAATCGCAGTACACCAGGCCTCCCTGTNGAAATTGATATAAGTCTAACAAAATATTACAGTATCTACAGAGAAAAAGTATAAAACACTGATGAATGAAATCAGAAAACAACTAAATAAATGGAAACATATGCTATGTACATGGATAGGAAGACTCAACACTGTCAGGATGTCAATTCTCACCATCTGATCATTCAATGCAATCCTATTAAAAATCCCAAGAAGTTATTTTACTGGATATGTTTGATTCTAAAATTTACATAAAGAGGTAAAAGATACAGGTAGCCAACACAATGTTTAAAGGAGAAGAATTAAATTGGAGGACTGACTGTGTCAAACTTTAAGATTTCTTAGAAAACTACAGTAATAAAGACAATTTTGTACTGAAAAACAAAAACAAAAACAAAAACAGACAGATTGGTGGAACAGAAGACAGAAACTAGAAATCGATCCCCATAAACACTGTCAACTGATCTATGACAAAGGAGCAAAAGTAGTATAATAGAGTAAAGGCAGTCTCTTCAACACATGTTGCTGAAACAACTTGACATCCACATGCATTTAAAAAAAAAACTTATTACATATATTTACCTATACCTTTTTCAGAAATTGATTCAACATAGATGCTATGAACCATGGATACTATGAAACAAAATCTATGAAGCTCCTAGAGGACAATGTAAGAGAAAATCTAGGTGACTTAGATATAGTGATACCTTTTTTAATACATTAAAGATACAACCAAAAATGAATTAATTGATGAGTAGACTTCATAAAATTAATATATGCCATTCTACAGAAGATCGCATTGAAAGAATAAGGAAAGCCACAGACTGGGAAAAAATATTTGCCAAAGACATCAGAGAGAAGACTATTTTCCAAAATATACAAAGAACTGTTAAAACTCAACTTTCAGAAAACAAATTATCCAATTAAAAATGGACCAAAGACTTAAAAAAGTTATTTCAGCAAAGAGATACAGATGGCAGATAAGAATATGAAAAGATGTTTCAATCATATGTCATCAGGATGCAAATTAAAGCAACAGTGAAATACCACTATACACCTATTTAAATGGTCAAAGTCCAGCACGCTGATAACACCAAATGCTGACAAGGATGTAGACAAAAGGGATTCTCATTTATTGCTTTATTGCTGGTCAAATGCAAAGTGGCACAGCCACTTTGGAAGTCAGTTTGGCAGTTTCTTACAAAACTCTGCATATTCTTACCATGAAAACCAGCAATTGTGCTCCTTGGTATTTTCCCAAAGGAGGTGAAGTTTTATCTCCATACAGAAACCTACACATGAATGTTTATACCAGCTTTATTCACAACTGCCAAAAGTTAGAAGCAGCTAAGAGTTCCTTCAGTAGATGAATGGATTTAAAAAATCAGACATCAGACAATGGGATATTATTCAACACTAAAGGAGATAAGCTATTTAGCCATGAAAAACATGGAGAAATCTTCAGTGTATGTTATTAGGAGGTAAAAGAAACCAATCTGAAAAGACTACAGAGTGTATGATTTCAACTACATGGCATTCTAGAAAAGGCAAAACTATAAAGTTAAAGAAAAGGTAAGTGGATACCTAGGGTCAGAGGGAGAGATGAATAGGTAGAATACAGAGGATCTTTAAGGCAATGAAAATATTCTGCATATTATGATGATGAATTTATATTTGTCCAAACCTAAACAAGTACAACACCAAGAATAGTCCCCAAGGTGAACTATGTACTATTTAGTTTGATTCTTGGTAAAAAATTGCATTGCTCTGGTGAGTGATGTTGATAATAGGGGAGACTAAGCATATGTGGGAGCAGAGTATATGGGAAATCTCTGTACTCGATTTTGTTGTAAACCTGAAACTGTTCTAAAAAATTATGTCTTATAGCAAATTATCATCTATGTTTCTCTGTGTCTATGTCTATTTACTCATGTATACATCTATTCTTATTTAATCTAAAGTAATATTTAAAGGCAAATTACAGTAAAGAAAACTTTATACTAAAGTTTAGTATGATTTAGTACATGATATAAATTCATTTTCTTTTTGTTAAATGTAAACTTCGCTGAAATGATTTTAAAAGATGTGCTAGCTATGGTGTGATTCCAAATTTAGGCCTTACTTTTATTTATTTATCCATCCATTCACCTTCTAATTTCCAGCAGCAAATAAGCATAAGTGAAAATTTATAATTTTTTTATGAAAGGTTAAATACCATCATTTTAGGGTGGCTGAACTTGAGGAAATGTTAAAAAAAAATAAGTTTTGTATTGTTTTATCCTTTTCATAGCTTTAGCTACTCAAAAATTACATTTAACGACTGGGGGAAAAAAGGCAGGAAACTTGGACCTACATTATATCTACTCAATATCAGATCATTTACTTTCTATTGTAAACATACTTAATATTCATACCCATATACTAAAAAAATGTCCTTTTTCAGAAACCTAATGAGTTAACCATGTATCAGTTAGTTAGTAGATACTATTTTATGTCTTTTGGCTTTCCAAAGAAATTCCAAATTATCAGAATAATGTGGTGTGGTAGATCGATTATGTTACTGGCTCCAGTTCTTTACCCCATACTGTATCCATGCCAATTGTCCTATGGTGATGATATTGTTTACAAAAAAACAAACAAAAAAGCAAAATATATTTTCCTGCTCCTTAATTTTGAATTAATCCTTGAGACATGTTTTAGCTCATAAGATATTAGCCCATGTAACACAGAGGATGTTCAAAAGGACCTTCCTGATTGATTTTGCCACTCTTGTTTTTCTGTAGTTATTGGAAAACTTGTACCTCTTAATCTGTAGGACAGTAAGGATATGTGACAAGGTGCTGAATTCCTGTAGTTATTCTGAGAAAAGCCTGGGACCCCTTTCTACAGCTCTGTAATGCTTGCACCTGAAACACCTCTCCTCAATTTATAAAATACAAAGAAGCTGTATAGGACTTAGAAATAAATGTGTACATGCACAGTCGGGCAAATTCTAGAGCAAAAGAAGAAGAAGAAAAAATCCCAACTACCACTTCTGGAGAGTCTGGAGCAAAACAGTGTTGGAGCAAAAGCAGGGTACTGTGCATGCCCCCCGCCCTTAGTGTCACAAAGGGGTGGGCAAAGCACCTAAGCTCCCCTGCAGCACAAACCCTGGACACATTCCTACCCTCACCCAAGTAAGAAAAGAGCTCATTCCCCGTCAGGGAACGAGCAAGCAAGGGAACCGGTTACTTGTGTTCACTCCCTCCTGCAGCCTGCACAGGAACCCCGATAAAGCCTTTCCTAAGTTTGTCTGGCCTCTAGTCAATTTCTATTGATCAAGGAAGGTTAAGAAACCTGGTTGGTATGGGTTCCAGCAAGAATGCCTTAGCCATGCTACAGGTTTTCCCCAAAACCTAACAACCATTTACAGTTAGCAGAACTGCCTAGATGACCCATAGTTGACCACTGGTATATAAGTGAGCAGTTTCCCACGTGTGTCAGTGGTAAACAGTCTGCAAAAGGAGACAGGAAATACAGGTTTGATCCCTGGGTTGGGAAGATCACCTGGAAAACGAAATGACAACCCATTCCAGGATTCTTGTCTGAAAATTCCCATAGACAGAGGAGTCTGGCAGGCTACAGTCCATGGGGTCTCAAAGAGTCAAACACAGCTGAGAACCACACAGACATACATGAGTGAGCCCAGCCTGATTAATTAAGCCCAGACTAATGAGACTCAGAAGTTAAGAAATGTTTAGTACCATGTACTACTGAGATTTTGTAGTCCTTTATAATGCAGCTTTATTGTGGTAGCGGATATCTAATAAATACAGGATATTACAAGTGCTAAATGCATTTATGTTTTAAAATTAAATTAAATTGTAAATCTTCTCTGACATCATGTATGTAATAAATTGGCATTAACTCACTGCTTTAAAAGGACCATTTTTCATTGTTATGCATATTTTTCTTCAATCTGAGATCTATTTATGTGTCTGCCTAATTTTCTACCCTTTATTCCCCTCTCTCACATGTAAGAAACTAGTGCAAAATTTCAATCAGTTTTCTCTGCAACTTGACTCTTCTTGTACTTTCTCTTTAAAAATTTATGTGGAGACTTAGATGCTTGAAAAAGAAATAGAAGTGATATTCTTCAGTTTCTCTAAGAAAGTAAAAGCATATATATACATTTAGTGAAAGTTTTATGTTCTTTTCATTTTATAATGCTATAAACAAGGTTCTACCCAGTTCTGAAATGTGCAAGATTTAGTATGGCAGAAGGCATTCTATTGCTTCTGGAGGTTTTTTTAAGTATTCTATATATTAACTATAACAGCTACAGTTTGATTATCGTGAATGTATTACCTACATTTACCCTAAGCAGTAATCACAGCATTCTATCTGAAAATATTTTTATAACATATTAATTTTAATAATACATCCTCTCAAAAGTATGATCATACAATTCTAATTCGTGAAAATTAGGTTAAAAAGCTGCTATGATAAATATACTAAATGTATATAGTAGCATTTATTAAATATGATAAATATTCACCTGAAATTACCACAACATTGTTAATCAGCTGTATTGCAATACAAAATAAAAAATTTAAAACATATGTTATATATATAATACCAGATAAATATTATTTCATCAATTTTAAGTAACCTACATGATCCTATTTCTAAAATTGCTATTACTTTTTATCTTTTTGCTTTGTTCTAGAAACAAATACCTTCTCATGCTTTACTTTCAGTATTGAAGGAAAAAAAAACACTTTTTCATCCATATGACAGTGATTGTAATAGCATTCATTTGTAACCATTATGTACCACTGTTTTCAAGAGCTGAGCTTATTACATAACCTTTTTATTACATTTCATATTATTTTGAATCAACCACTAAGACTCTCTGTAATACCCATTTCTATATAACTTTTGATATTACTCTAATTTAAATATATGTAAATATATAAATGTATTATTTTAATACAATTAAAAACAAACAAAACTTGTAGTCTTTATCTTACTTCAGAGCCCTGACTCCTAAATTTTCAACTACAAGGGTATGAAGAATTTCTGTAACTTCTTTTATTTCCTTTTTATGCAGAAAAGCAGAGAAGGAATGGCAACCCACTACAGTACTCTTGCCTGGCAAATCCCATGGATGGAGGAGCCTGGTAGGCTGCGTGCAGTCCATGGGGCCGCTAAGGACTGAGTGACTTCACCTTTGCTTTTTACTTTCATGCATTGGAGAAGGAAATGGCAACTCACTCCAGTATTCTTGCCTGGAGAATCCCAGGGACGGTTGGGCTGCCATCTATGGGGTCACACAGAGTCGGATACAACTGAAGCAACTTAGCAGCAGCAGCATGCAGAAAAGCAACTGACTTTGCAAAAAATGTCAACTTTGTATCTTAGATTTCTATGTAGTCACTTATTTTTTTAAAACAAACAGAGGAATTGAAATTAGCACTCTAAGTAGATGGTAATATACACCTTGAAATATATGCACTTGTAGAGCACAATTTGACTTTGGATTCTCTTGCCCAAACTTTTCTGTTCATAGTGTCTTCATGACATCTGAATTCACTCTGATCTGTTCAGCTGCCCTCTCCTAAGATATTTTAGCTCTCAAAAGGTTATCCTCATTGACCATAGGCAAAACATTATCTGACATAAATTGTATCAAAGTTTTCTTAGATCAATCTTCCAAGACAATAGCATTAAAAGCAAAAATAAACAAATGAGACATACTTGAACTTATTAAATTTTTGCACAGCAAAGAAAACCATTAACAAAATGAAAAGACAACCTACAGACTCAGAGAAAATATTTGCATATGATGCAACCAATAAAGGGCTTAATTTCCAAAATATATGAACAGTTCATACAATAGCAAAAAAAAAAAGCAATCAAAAAATGGGCAGAAAATTCAAATAGACATTTTTCCAAAAAGATATACAAATGGTCAATAGGCACATGAAAAGATGTTCAACATCACTAATTATTAGAGAAATTCAAATCAAAATTACAGTGAGGTACCACCTTACACTGGATAGAATAGCCATCATTAAAAGGTCTACATATTGGATGGACCTAAAGATTGTCATAATGAGTGACATAAGTCACACACAGAAAGACAATATATTTATATATGGAATCTAGGGGAAAAAAAGGGTACAAGTGAATTTCTTTACAAAAGTAGTGTCACAGATGTAGAAAGAAAACTTACGGTTACTGGGAATAAGAAGGGTAGGAGGGATAAATTTGGAGATTTGTACTTAGATATACACACTACTGTATGTATACATAAATATTATATATAGAGATATATAGATATAGATAACTAATAGCCTGCTGTATAAAACAGAGAACTCTGCTAAATATTCTGTAACAGCCTACATGGGAAAATAATTTTTTAAAAAGTGAGTATATGTACATGTATAATTGGTTCACTTTGCTGTACACTTGAAACTAACACAACACTGTAAATCAACTATACTCTAATCATTTTTTTTTAAAGTGTGCAAATAACAAATGCTTGGAGGAGTATAGAGAAAAGGGAACCCTCCTGCATTGTTGGTGGGAATGTAAATTGGTACAACACTATGGAAAAAAGTATGGAGTTTCTTTAAAAACTAAAAATAGATTTGTCTTATAATCCAACAATCCAACTCTTGTGCATGTATCTAGACAAAAGTCATAATTCAAAATGATGCATACATCCCTAGGTTTATAGCAGCACTATTCAAAATAACCAGGACATGGAAACAACAGATGAATGGATAAAGAAGTACATACACACAAACACACACACATCATATACACAAACACAATGGAATATTATTCAGTATAAAAAAGAATGAAATAGTGCCATGTGCAGCAACATGGATGGACCTAAAGATTATCAGACTAAATGAAGTAGGTTAGAAAGAGAAAGACAAAAATCATATCATTTATGTGCAGAATCTAAAATATGAAACAAATTAACATATCTACAAAACAGAAACAGACACACAGACATTGAAAAGAGACTTGTGGTTGCAAAGGAGGAGGAGAGTTGGGCAATGATGAACTGGGAGTTTGAGATTAACAGATACAAACTATGATATATAGAAAAGAAAAACAACAAGATCCCGAGCTACCAGGGACACCCCAAACAAGAACTACTATACAGCACAGGGAACTACATTCAGTATCCTGTAAACCATAATGGAAAGTAATCGGAAACAATATACAATATGTATAATCAAATAGTTTTTATGTCTAGCCCAAATTAACACAACACTGTAAATCAACTATACTTCAATAAAATAAAAATTTTAAAATATTTTGTCTATTGCAGTGAAATTACAAATACTGTGGAACACACTGTGAAAGATACAATGGTTTAAGTGGGTCTTCTGTGCCAATACTTTACAATTTTGCTAATTTTCAGAACTCAGTTCAGTTCAGTCGCTGAGTCGTGTCCGACTTCTTGCGACCCCATGAATCGCAGCACGTCAGGCCTCCCTGTCCATCACCATCTCCCAGAGTTCACTCAGACTCACGTCCATCAAGTCCATGATGCCATCCAGCCATCTCATCCGCGGTCGTCCCCTTCTCCTCCTGCCCCCAATCCCTCCCAGCATCAGAGTCTTTTCCAATGAGTCAACAATTCGCATGAAGTGGCCAAAGTACTGGAGTTTCAGCTTTAGCATCATTCCTTCCAAAGAAATCCCAGGGTTGATCTCCTTCAGAATGGACTGGTTGGATCTACTTGCAGTCCAAGGGACTCTCAAGAGTATTCTCCAACACCACAGTTCAAACACATCAATTCTTCAGCGCTCAGCCTTCTTCACAGTCCAACTCACATCCATACATGACTACAGGAAAAACCATAGCCTTAACTAGATGGACCTTAGTTGGCAAAGTAATGTTGCTGCTTCTGAATATGCTATCTAAGTTGTTCATAACTTATCTTCCAAGGAGTAAGCATCTTTTAATTTCATGGCTGCAGTCACCATCTGCAGTGATTTTGGAGCCCCCCCAAACATAAAATCTGACACTGTTTCCACTGTTTCCTTATCTATTTCCCATGAAGTGTAGGAACTGGATGCCATGATCTTCGTTTTCTGAATGTTGAGCTTTAAGCCAACTTGTTCACTCTCCTCTTTCACTTTCATCAAGAGGCTTTTTGGTTCCTCTCACTTGCTGCCATAAGGGTGGTGTCATCTGCATATCTGAGATTATTGATATTTCTCCCAGCAATCTTGATTCCAGCTTGTGTTTCTTCCAGTCCAGCGTTTCTCATGATGTACTCTGCATAGAAGTTAAATAAGCAGGGTGACAATATACAGCCTTGACGTCCTCCTTTTCCTATTTGGAACCAGTCTGTTGTTCCATGTCCAGTTCTAACTGTTGCTTCCTGACCTACGTACAACTTTCTCAAGAGGCAGGTCAGATGGTCTGGTATTCCCATCTCTGTTAGAATTTTCCAGTTTATTGTGGTCCACACAGTCAAAGGCTTTGGCTAGAATTATGTATTTTGCATTTTTCAACCACAATTAAAACAACTATTTATAGACTGTATATGATACGTGGATATACAACATATCTCTAAAATCTGATGTTTAGAGAATTCCAGACTTAATTTTATGGAATGACAGGGGAGTTTTTCTGCTATTGTCTCTTTTCACAAAGCTTTACCAGCTTATTTCTGATGTTCTTCTTACTTTGTCTTCTATTATAATAATATATTTAAGAGATCAGATTTTTAAAATTAATTTATTTTTTATTGAAGGATAGTTGCTTTACTGAATATTGTTTTCTGTCAAATCTCAACGTGAATCAGCCATCAGTGAGTTCAGTTCACTCGCTCAATCATGTCCAATCTTTGCAACCCTATGAATCACAGCATGCCAGGGCTCCCTGTCCATCCTCAAATCCCTGAGTTCATGTGCATCGAATTGGTGATGCCATCCAGCCATCTCATCCTTGGTCATCCTCTTCTACTCCTGCCCCTAAACCCTCCAAGCATCAGGGTCTTTTCCAATGAGTCAACTCTTTGCATGAAGTGGCCAAAGTATTGGAGTTTCAGCTTCAGCATCAGTCCTTCCAATGAACACCAAGGGCTGATCTCCTTTAGGATAAACTGGTTGGATCTCCTTGCAGCCCAAGGGACTCTCAAGAGTCTTCTCCAACACCACAGTTCAAAAGCATCAATTCTTGGTTCTAAGCCTCCTTCACAGTCCAACTCTCAGATCGACACATGACCACTGGAAAAACCATAGGCTTGACTAGACGGACCTTTGTTGGCAAAGTAATGTCTCTGCTTTTCAATATACTATATAGGTTGGTCATAATTTTCCTTCCAAGGAGTAAGTGTCTTTTAATTTCGTGGCTGCAATCACCATCTGCAGTGATTTTGGAGCCAAAAAAAATAAAGTCTGACACTGTTTCTGTAAGGTCGAACCCCAGAGGCCATGATGGGCCGCCCCTCTCTCTCCCACTGGCGGGGGAGGTCTCTAATGGAAGGAGCCTCCCAGGTCGCAGGGACCAATGACAGCACACTTCACCAGCTAAAGCCACCCCACCCCAGCCACCTAGAAGGACCTGTTGGCCTGCAATGCCTTGGCCTGGTGACCTATCTGAACCCCCGTCCATCTAACCTGACCTGCCTCGTTTGGGTCCAGGAACCCCGCCAGGGAGCACTTCTCCATTAAAAAGCCTGTTAAACATTCTTTTCAGGGTCCTGGTCATCTTCACCTAACTCTTCCAGAATTTTCCACAGTTTATTGTGATCCACATAGTTGAAGGCTTTGGCATAGTCAATAAAGCAGAAATAGATGATGTTTTTCTAGAACTCTCTCGCTTTTTCCATGATCCAGCAGATGTTGGCAATTTGATCTCTGGTTCCTCTGCCTTTTCTAAAACCAGCTTGAACATCTGGAAGTTGACAGTTGACATATTGCTGAAGTCTGGGTTGGAGAATTTTGAGCATTACTTTACTAGCGTATGAGATGAGTGCAATTGTATGGTAGTTTGAATATTCTTTGTTGTGGCCCTTCTTTGGGATTGGAATGAAAACTGACCTTTTCCAGTCCTGTGACCACTGCTGAGTTTTTCAAATTTGCTGGCATATTGACTGCAGCACTTTCACAGCATCATCTTTCAGGGTTTGAAACAGCTCCACTGGAATTCCATCACCTCCACTAACTTTGTTTGTAGTGATGCTTTCTAAGGCCCGCTTACTTGACATTCCAGGATGTCTGGTTCAAGGTGAGTGATGTGATTATCTGGGTCATGAAGCTCTTTTTTGTATAGTTGTTGTGTGTATTCTTGCCACCTGATCTTAATATCTTCTGCTTCTGTGAGGTCCATACCATTTCTGTCCTTTATCGAGCCCATCTTTGCATAAAATGTTCCCTTGGTATCTCTAATTTTCTTGAAGAGATCTCTATTCTTTCCCATTCTGTTGTTTTCATCTATTTCTTTGCATTGATCACTTAGGAAGGCTTTCTTATCTCTCCTTGCTCTTCTTTGGAACTCTGCATTCAGATGCTTATATCTTTCCTTTCCTCCTTTGCTTTTCACTTAGCTTCTTTTCACAGCTAGTTGTAAGGCCTCCTTAGACAGCCATTTTGCTTTTTTGAATTTCTTTTCCATGGAGATGGTCTTGATCCCTGTCTCCTGTACAGTGTCATGAACCTTCGTCCATTGTTCATCAGGCACTCTATCAGATCTATTCCCTTAAATCTATTTCTCGCTTCCACTGTATAATAATAAAGAATTTGATTTAGGTCATACGTGAATGGTCTAGTAGTTTTCCTCACTTTCTTCAATTTATGTCTGAATTTGGCAATGAAGAGTTCATGATCTGAGCTACAGTCAGCTCCGTCTTGTTTTTGCTGACTGTACAGAGCTTCTCCATCTTTGGCTGCAAAAAAAATAATCAGTCTGATTTGAGTGTTGACTATCAGGTGATGTCCATGTGTAGAGTCTTCTGTTGTGTTGTTGGAAGAGAGTGTTTGTTATGACCACTGTGTTCTCTTGGCAAAACTCTTTTAGTCTTTGCCCTGCTTCATTCCATACTCCATGGCCAAATTTTCCTGTTACTCCAAGTGTTTCTTGACTTCCTACTTTTGCATTCCAAAAGGACATGTGTGTGTGTGTGTGTGTGTGTGTGTGTGTGTATGTGTGTGTTAGTTCTAAAAGTTCTTGTAGGTCTTCACAGAACCTTTCAACTTCAGCTTCTTCAACATTACTGGTTGGGCATAGTCTTGGATTACCGTGATATTGAATGGTTTCCCTTGGAAACGAACAGAGATCATTTTGTCGTTTTTGAGATTGCATCCAAGTACTGCATTTTGGACTCTTTTGTTGACCATGATGGCTACTCCATTTCTTCTGAGGGATTCCGGCCCACAGTAGTAGATATAATGGTCATCTGAGTTAAATTCACCCATTCCAGTCCATTTTAGTTTGCTGATTCCTAGAATGTCAACGTTCACTCTTGCCATCTCCTGTTTGACCACTTCCAATTTGCCCTGATTCATGGACCTGACATTCTAGGTTCCTATGCAATATTGCTCTTTACAGCATGAGACCTTGCTTCTATCACCAGTCACATCCACAACTGGGTATTGGTTTTGCTTTGGCTCCATCCCTTCATTCTTTCTGGAGCTATTTCTCCACTGATCTCCAGTAGCATATTGGGCACCTACCGATCCAAGGAGTTCACCTTTCAGTATCCTATCATTTTGTCTTTTCATACTGTTCATGGGGTTCTCAAGGCAAGAATACTGAAGTGGCTTGCCATTCCCTTCTCCAGTGGATCACATTCTGTCAGACCTCTCCACCATGCCCGCCTGTCTTGGGTGTCCCCACAGAGCATGGCTTTGTTTCATTGAGTTAGACAAGGCTATGGTCCATGTGATCAGACTGGCTAGTTTTCTTTGGTTATAGTTTCAGTGTGTCTGCTCTCTGATGCCCTCTTGCAAAACCTGCCATCTTTCTTGCGTTTCTCTTGCCTTGGATGTAGGGTACCTCTTCACGGCTGTTCCAGATAGTGCAGCCACTGCTTCTTACCTTGGACGAGGGGTATCTCCTCACGGCCCCCCCTCCTGACCTTTAAGGTGGACTAGCTCCTCTCAGCCCTCCTGCACCCACACAGTCGCTGCTCCTTGGACATGGGGTTGCTCCTCTATATCCCCGCCCTTTTGAACCTCTCTCCCATCTCCCTCCTCATCCCATCCCTCTAGGTTGAAACAGATCCCCTGTTTGAGTTTCCTGAGCATAAAGCAAATTCCTGTTGGCTATGTATTTTACATATGGTAATGTAAGTTTCCATGTTACTCTTTCCATACATCTCAACCTCTCTTCCCCTCTCCCCACATCTGTAAGTCTATTATCTGTCTGTTTCTCCATTGCTACCCTGTAAATAAACTCTTCAGTACCATTTTTCTAGATCCCATATATACGCGTTAGAATACAATGTTTATCTTTCTCTTTCTGACTCAATTCACTTTGTATAATCGATTCTAGGTTCATATACCTCATCAGAACTGACTCAAATGCATTCCTTTTTATGGCTGAGTAATATTTCATTGTGCATATATGCCACAACTTCTTTGTCCATTCATCTGTTGATAGACATCTAGCTTGCTTCCATGTTCTAGCTGTTGTAAATACTGCTGCAATGAATATTTGGGTACATGTGTCTTTTTCAATTTTGGTTTCCACAGGGTATATGTCTGGGAGTGGGATTACTGAGACATATGGTGGATTTATTCCTAACTCTTAAAGGAATCTCCATACTGCCTTCCATAGTTGCTGTTTCAATTTACATTCCCACCAACAGTGCAAGAGCATACACTTTTCTCCACACTTTCTCCAGCATTTATTGTTTGTATACTTTTTGATGATGGTCATTCTGACTGATGTGAGGTGATATCTCATTTTAGTTTTGATTTTCATTTCTCTAATAATGAACGCTGAGAGTCCCTTGGACTGCAAGGAGATCCAACCAGTCCATTCTGAAGGAGATCAGCCCTGGGATTTCTTGGAGGGAATGATGCTGAAGCTGAAACACAGTACTTTGACCATCTCATGTGAAGAGTTGACTCATTGGAAAAGACTCTGATGCTGGGAGGGATTGGGAGCAGGAGGAGAGGGGGACGACAGAGGATGAGATGGCTGGATGGCATCACAGACTCAAAGGACTTGAGTCTGAGTGAACTCCGGGAGTTGGTGATGGACAGGGAGGCCTGGCATGCTGCAATTCATGGGGTCACAAGGAGTCGGACATGACTGAGAGCAGAACTGAACTGAATAATGAGTGATGTTGAACATCTTTTCATGTTTTTGTTCAGTTGAGTTCAGTCGCTCAGTCGTGTCTGACTCTTTGCGACCCCATGAATTGCAGTACGCCATATGTATGTCTTTGGAGAAATGTCTGTTTAGTTCTTTTGCCACTTTTTGATTGGTTGGTTGGCTTTTCTGGCAGAGTTGGATGAGCTGCTTGCATATTTCAGAAATTAATTCTTTGTCAGTTGTTTCATTTGCTATTATTTTCTCCCATTCTGAGGGTTTTCTTTTCACCTTGCTTATAGTTTCCTTTGCTGTACTTTTAAATTTAATGAGGTCCTACTTGTTTATTTTTATTTTATTTCCATTACTTTAGGAGGTAGATCATAGAGGATCTTGCTTTGATTTATGTTATTGAGTGTTCTGCCTATGTTTTCTTCTAAGAGTTTTATAGTTTCTGGTCTTACATTTAGGTCTTAATTCATTTTCAGTTTTTATTTGTGTATGGTATTAGGAAGTGTTCTAATTTCATTCTTTTACATGTAGCTGTCCAGTTTTCCCAGGGAGTTCCCCTTTCAGTATCCTATCATTTTGCCTTTTCATACTATTCATGGGGTTCTCAAGGCAAGAATACTGAAGTGGTTTGCCATTCCCTTCTCCAGTGGATCACATTCTGTCAGACCTCTCCAACATGATTCTCCTGTCTTGGGTGGCCCCATATGGCATGGCTTAGTTTCATTGAGTTAGACAAGGCTGTGGTCCATGTGATCAGACTGGCTAGTTTTCTTTGGTTATGGTGTCAGTGTCTGCCCTCTCTGGTTATGCTGTCAGTGTGTCTGCCCTCTGATGCCCTCTCACAACACCTACCATCTTACTTGGGTTTCTCTTACCTTGGACGTGGGGTACCTCTTCGTGGCTGCTCCAGAATGTGCAACCTCTGCTCCTTACCTTGGATGAGGGGTATCTCCTCATGGCCGCCCCTCCTGAACTTCAAGGTGGAGTAGCATTGAGTTGTATGAGCTGCTCTTTGAAGTAGCTCATGCATAATATTTTTTGAAATTAATCCTTTGTCAGTTGTTTCATTAGGTATTACTCTCTATCATTCTGAGTGTTCTTTTCACCTTGCTTATAGTTTCCTTGGCTGTGCAGGAGCTTTTAAGTTTAATCAGGTCCCACTTGTTTACTTTTGTTTTAATGTCCATTCCTCTAGAAGGTGGGTCATAGAGGATCTTGCTTTGATTTATGTCATTGAGTGTTCTGCCTATGTTTTCCTCTAAGAATTTTATACTTTCTGGTCTTAAATTAGGTCTTTAATCCGTTTTGAGTTTATCTTTGTGTATGCTATTACAAAGTGTTATAATTTCATTCTTTTACATGTAGCTGTCCAGTTTTCCCAGCACCATTTATTGAAGAGGCTGTCTTTGCCTTGTTGTATATTCTTGCCTCCTTTCTCAAAAATAAGTTACCCATGGGTGCATGGGATTATTTCTGGGCTTTCTATCTTGTTCCATTGGTCTATATTTCTGTTTTGGGGCCAGTACTATACTGTCTTAATGACTTTAGCTTTGTAGTATAATCTGAAGTCAGGAAGGTTGATTCCTCCAGCTCCATTCTTCTTTCTCAGGACTGCTTTGGCTATTCGGGGTCTTTTGTGTTTCCATATGAATTGTGAACTTTTTTTTTGTTCTGTCTCTGTGAAAAATGTCATTGGTAATTTGATAGGGACCACATTGAATCTGTAGATTGTGTTAAGTAGTATAGTCATTTTCACAATGTTGACTCTTCCTACCCAGGAACATGGAATATCTCTCCATCTGTTTATGTCATCTTTGATTTCTTACATGAGTGTCTTATAATTTTCTGTGTACAGTTCTTTTGTCTCCTTAGGTAAGTTTATTCCTAGATATTTAATTATTTTTGTTGCAGTGGTGACTAGGATTCCTTAATTTCTCTGATTTTCATTGTTAGTGTATAGAAATGCAAGTGATTTCTGTATATTGATTTTATATCCTGCAACTTTGCTAAATTCACTGATTAGCTGTAGTAATTTTCTGTACCATTTTTAGGGTTTTCTATGTACAGTATCATGTCATCTGCAAACAGTGAGAGCTTTACTTCTTTTCCTATCTGGATTCCTTTTATTTATTTTTCTTCTCTGATTGCTATAGCTAGTACTTCCAGAAATAGCTTGAAAAACAGTGGTGAAAGTGGGCACCCTTGCCTTGTTCCTGATCTTAGGGGGAATGCTTTCAATTTTTTTACCATTGAGAATAATTTTGGCTGTAGACTCATCATGTGTGGACTTTTCTATATTAAGGTATGTTCTTTCTATGCCCATTTTTGAAGAGTTTTAATCCTAAATGGGTGCTGAATTTTGTCAAAGGCTTTTTATGCATCTACTGAGATTATCATATAGTTTTTATCTTTCAATTTGTTAATATGATGTATCACATTGATTAACTTCCATATATTGAAGAATGCTTGCATCCCTGGAATAAACCCAACTTGATCATGGTGTATGAGCTTTTTGATGTGTTGCTGAATTCTTTTTGCTAAATTTTTGTTGAGGATTTTTGCATCTATGTTCATCAATGATATTGGCCTGTAGTTTTCTTTTTTGTGTGTTGTTTTTGGTTCTGGTATCAGGATGATGGTGGCCTTGTAGAATGAGTTTGTAAGTGTCCCTTCCTCTGCAATTTTTTGAAAGAATTTTAGAAAGATAGGAAATAGCTCTTCTTTAAATGTTCAATAGAATTTTTTCCTGTGAAGCTATCTGGTCTGGGCTTTTGTTTTTGGGGAGAGTTTTGATCACTACTTCAATTTCAGTGCTTGTAATTGGGTTATTCATAAATTTCTATTTCTTCCTAGTTCAGTCTTGGAATATTGAAGTTTTATAAGAATCTGTCCATTTCTTCCAGGTTATCCATTTTATTGCCATATAGTTTTTCATAATAGTCCCTTATAATCCTTTGTATTTATCCATTGTCTGTGGTAACCTCTCCTTTTTCATTTCTAATTTTGTTGATTTGATTCTTCTCTCTTTTTTCCTTGGAGAGTCTGGCTAAAGGCTTGTCAATTAGTTTATCTTCTCAAAGAACAAGCTTTTAGATTTATTAATCTTTACTATTTTTATTCATTTCTTTTTCATTTATTTCTGCTTGGATCATTATGATTTCTTTCCTTCTAATAACTTTGTTTTTGTTTTGTTTTTTTTTTTTCCTCTTTTTCCAGTTATTTTAGGTGTAAAGTTAGGTTGTCTAGTCAATATTTCTCTTGTTTCTTAAGGTAGGATTGTATCGCTATAAACTTTCCTCTTAGAATTGCTTTTGCTGTATTGCATAGGTTTTGAGTTGTCATGTTTTCATTCTCATTTGTTTCTAGAAAATTATTTCCCTTTTGATTTTTCAGTAACCTATTAGTTATTTAGAAATATGTTGTTTAGTCTCCATGTGTTTATTTCTTAGTTTTTTTTTTTCCTTCTTCTTCTTGTAATTGTTATCTAGTCTCATAGTGTTGTGGTTGGAGAAAATGCTTGATATTATTTTAATTTTCTTACATTTACTTAGATTTGATTTGTGACCCAAGATGTGGTCTATCTTGGAGAATGTTTCATGTGCACTTGAGAAGAATGTGTATTCTTCTGCATTTGGATGGAATGTCCTGAAGATATCAATGAGATCCATCTCATCCAATGTATCATTTAAGACTTGTGCCTCCTTATTAGTATTTCGTTTTGATGATCTGCCCATTGGTGTGAGTGGGGTGTTAAAGTCTCCTACTATTATTGTGCTACTATTTTTTTTTTCCTTTTATGTCTGTTAGTGTTTGTCTTATGTTGAGGTGCTCCTATGTTGGGTGCATAGATATTTACAATTGTTATGTAAATGTATGTTATGTCTTCCTCAGATTGATCCTTTGATCATCAGGTAGTGCCCTTCTCTATGTTTTGTAATTTTAATTTTAAGGTCTATTTTGTCTGGTATGAGGATTGCTACTCCAGCTTTCTTTTGCTTCACATTTGCATGGAATATATTTTTTCATCCTCTCACTTTCAGTCTATATGTTTCTTTAGAGCTGAAGTAGGTTTCTTTTAGACAGATATACATGGATCTTGTTTTTTATATCCATTCAGCTGGTCTGTGTATTTTGGTTGGAGCATTTAATCCACTTACATTTAAAATAATTATTGATGCATATGTTCCCATTGGCATTTTCTTAATTGTTTGGAGTTTATTTTGTAGATCTTTTTCCTTCTCTTTTATTTATTGACTATATAAGTCCCTTTAACATTTGTTGTACAGGTGGCTTGGTGGTACTGAATTCTCTTAACTTTTGCTTGTCTGAAAAGCTTTTTATTTCTCCATCCATTTTGAATGACATCCTTGCCAGGGACAGTAATCTTGGTTGTAGATTTTTCCATTTCAGTACTTTAAATATGGTTTTTCAGTGATCATGTATGGATGTGAGAGTTGGACTATAAAGAAAGTTGAGCACCAAAGAATTGATGCTTTTGGACTGTGGTGTTGGAGAAGACTCTTGAGAGTCCCTTGGATTGCAAGGAGATCCAACTGGTCCATCTTAAAGGAGATAAGTCCTGGGTGTTCACTGCAAGGACTGATGTTGAAGCTGAAACTCCAATACTTTGGCCACCTGATGTGAAGAGCTAACTCATATAAAAATACCTTGATTCTGAGAAAGATTGAGGGCAGGAGGAGAAGGGGACGACAGAGGATGAGATGGTTGGATGGCATCACCAACTCAATGGATATGGGTTTGGGTAAACTTCGGGAGTTGGTGATGGACAGGGAGGCCTGGCATGCTGTGGTTAATGGGGTTACAAAGAGCCAGACACGACTGAGTGACTGAACTGACTGACTTTAAATGTATCCTGCCATTCTTTTCTGGCCTGCAGAGTTTCTGCTGAAAGATCAGCCGTTATGTATATGGGGTTTTCCTTCAATGTTACTTGTTGATTCTCCCTTGTTTATTTTAATATTCTTTGTGTTTAGTTTTTGTTAGTTTAGTTAATATGTGTTTTGGTATGTTTCTCCTTGGGTTTATCCTGTATGGGACTCTTTGTGCCTCTTGGACTTGATTGACTATTTCCTTTTCCATGTTGGGGAAATTTTCAACTATAATCTTCAAAAATTTTCTCATACCCTTCTTCTCTTCTTCTTCTGGGACCCCTATAATTTGAATGTTGGTGTGTTTGATATTGTCCAAGAGGTCTCTGAGACTATCCCCAGTTCTTTTCATTCTTTTTACTTTATCCTGCTCTTTGGATGTTATTTCCACCGTTTTATCTTCCACCTCACTGATTTGTTCTTCTGCTTCAGATATTCTGCTATTGATTCCTTCTAGAGTATTTTTAAATTCAGTAATTGTGTTGTTTGTCCCTGTATGTGTATTCTTTAATTCTTCTAGGTCTTTGTTAATTGATTCTTGCATTCTCTCTGTTTTGAAGATTGTGATCATGTTTACTATCAATATTCTGAATTATTTGTCAGGTAGTTTGCCTATTTCCTCTTCATTTATTTGGACTTCTGTGTTTCTGGTTTGTTCTTTCATTTGTGTAGTATTTCTCTGAATTTTCATTATTAATTTTTTTTAACATTGTGTTTGAGGTCTATTTTCCCAGGCTTTAAGGTTGAAATCTTTCTTCCTTTTAGTTTCTGCCCTCCTAAGTTTGGTGCAGTGGTTTACATAAGCTCATTGTGCTGTTTTTGTTTGTCTGTTTGTTTTTCTTCTGATGGGCAAGGCTGAGTGAGGTGGTAATCTTGTCTGCTGGTGAGTGGGTTTGTATTTTTGTTTTGTTTGCATTTTTGTTTTGTTTGCATTTTTGTTTTGTTTTGTTTGTGTTTTTTAGATGAGGCATCTTGCACAGGGTACTACTGGTGGTTGACTGATCCTGGGTCTTGTATTCAAGTGGTTTCCTTTGTGTGAGTTCTCACCATTTGGTACTCTCTAGGGTTAGTTCTCTGGTAGTCTAGTGTCTTGGAGTCAGTGCTCCCAATCCAAAGGCTAAGGCTTGATCCATGAATTTCTGCAGAAACGTTCTGGATATGAAGCATGCTGCTGCTGTTGCTAAGTCGCTTCAGTCGTGTCTGACTCTGCGACCCCATAGATGGCAGCCCACTAGGTTCCCCTGTTCCTGGGATTCTCCAGGCAAGAACACTGGAGTGGGTTGCCATGTCCTTCTCTAATGCATGAAAGTGAAAAGTGAAAGTGAAGTCGCTCAATCATGTCAGACTCTTCACGGCCCCATGGACTGCAGCCTACCAGGCTCCTCTGTCCATGGGATTTACCAGTGTAAAGAGTACTCGAGTGTGTTGCCATTACCTTCTCCAAGAAATGAAGCATATGAAACTCCTAAGCCCATTTAGAGATACCTTGGAGAAGAATCATGGAGTCAAACCGGGCTTTCTTTCCTCTTCTGTCTTACCCATCTACTTTCCTGTAAGGTCACTGGCATCTGAGCACACTTCCTTTAGTTTCCAATTTGTTGGAGAAGAATTCAGGTATTTTAGGTCTTTTCTTAACAACTGACTTCTGCTAGTTCCAAGCTTCTCAAAGCCTTAGGCTGAGATCAATTCTCTTAAAACAAAATTTACAGTAATGTAAGTACTCTATGAAGATATCTGCAAATATTGCCTGACTGTTCTATTTTTCCTGTTCTCTCAAGTTGTAAAGTATATCTAAGAAAACAATTGAGGGAGCTTGCATTTCCTTAATATAAAGAACATGATGTTGTTATGCACTGAATTGTGTCCCCCAGAATTCATATACTGAAGCCCTAACCTCCATACCTCAGAAAGTGATTGTATTTAGATACAGGGACTTTAAAGAGGTGATTAAGTTAAATAAGGTCATCAGGCTGGCCCTATTATGGTCTGACAGGTGTCTTTATAAGAAGAAACGAGATCATTGAGATAGAGATTCCAGGGATACCCTCACACAGAAGAGATGCTGTTAGAGGACACAGAGAAGGCATTTGCCTTCAGGTCAAGAAGAGAGGGCTCAGAAGAGACCATAACTGGCACCTAGACCTTTAATTTTATTCTCCAGAACTGGGTGAAAACAAATTTCTGTTGTTTAAGCCACTCAGCCTGTGGTGCTTTGTTTGACAATCTAACAAACTCTGACAGATATATTTTTACTTTTAACTATAGCAACTATAACTAGAAATTCATGGTAATTTTGTAGCTATAATTCTGAGATTCTTCAACCCTAAGAGGCTCTTGCTAGAATTTTAACTTGTAGAATTATTTTGATTCCCTTCTTATATTCTGATCATAAGCAGTTCTTCCATATAGTGGGGGATTACTACTCAGATCAACTACTAAAGATAAATTTTTTTTAGGAATGGTGAATATATTATACTTTTTTATTAAGATTGTTTTCGATATCTCACAAGAGTGTCACCATTGTTGTTCCAGATATTATATAAATGATATTGTATTTTTATGCAAAATGATAAAGAATACTGCCAAACACAATAAAATATGAAGAATACTTGACTGCATTATAAGAGGTAAAATAAAAATATGGTAAATGTTTAGATAGCCAGTATTTAAAAAGGTAATTCAGATTATAAATACTTCCTATTATTACCAATAAAAATACATGATTTTAACATTTGCTTCAGGTAAAATATATGTCAAATGCTTTATCAAAAAAAAAAAAAAAGCAAACAACCTCTGTCCCTATTTTCATATTAAAATTTCAGAATAAAATTTGTAGAGACTTTAAAATGTTTTCTACCAACTTCTATGACTTCTACAAAACTCAGAAGGGTAAAGAAAGTGCAGTATTTTCATTCATTGCTTCTGCTTAATCAGTAAAATTCAACACATTTTATTTCACATTTCTCTCTATTCTTAACAGTGTAGGAATTATGGCTGCAAATTTTCTTATTTGATTGACAGTTTTGGTAGTATTCATCTATGTAGTAAGTTGACTGTCCTTTGTTGAAATTGATCTTGTGCAGAAAAACAGCTTTATTTATCTGGATTTGCAATGGTGGTAAATACAAAAATTATCCTGTAGATTAACGCACTTTTAAATACTGTAAGTTGAATCATAGAACAAAAAAGATACTTTCAGTTCAGTTCAGTTCAGTCGCTCAGTCGTGTCCGACTCTTTGATCACTTTCTGCCACAAGGGTGGTATCATCTGCATATCTGAGGTTATTGATATTTCTCCCAGCAATCCTGATTCCAGCTTTTGTTTCTTTTGGGTTGGCCCACCCTCATGCCACAAGGATGTATTTTCCTTTTCTTTCTAAATAAAACTGAGCTGTAACATGGAGCTGTAACACTAATTCATCTGAGGAAATTACACGGGGCTATAACATTGGTCCATCCATTGCTTCAAATTTTTGTTGTAACTAGACAGAACCAAGGAAATTACAAACTCCCCTGAAACTCAGAATATAGCTTCCATCTATGGACAAAATTAAATTTATATGTGTTGTTCCCTTGTTGAATAAAGTAGTGTTGCTTACTTAAGTATATTAAGACTTATATAAGGAGTAGTTGTAGCAATGTTTAGTAAGTAAAAATGGAGTAATAAATTCTCACTTGTTTCTAAAAAAATTGCCAGAGCTGTAACATGGAGCTGTAACACTAATTCATCTGAGGAAATTACACGGGGCTATAACATTGGTCCATCCATTGCTTCAAATTTTTGTTGTAACTAGACAGAACCAAGGAAATTACAAACTCCCCTGAAACTCAGAATATAGCTTCCATCTATGGACAAAATTAAATTTATATGTGTTGTTCCCTTGTTGAATAAAGTAGTGTTGCTTACTTAAGTATATTAAGACTTATATAAGGAGTAGTTGTAGCAATGTTTAGTAAGTAAAAATGGAGTAATAAATTCTCACTTGTTTCTAAAAAAATTGCCGAAAGGAAAATATTATAAAAAAACATAATTGACTTTAAACCAGTAATACTGTTTTTAAATTAAAAAATAAAATTTAGAAAAAAATATGATAATTTAAAAGATTATAACAGTGACGTTAGTTACATGATATGGCAGTAATGTTGCTACTGTGTGGAAAATATTTTTATTTATGAAAATAGTATTTACAAACCTACAATTTTAGTTTGCCTCCCAAACCTCCCCCCCAAAAACCATACTTTTTCTTTGAATATATAATTTGAAAAGTCTTGTTCTTTAAACATGACAAAACTGAGCAGATTCAAACTTAGTGCCTTCATTAGTTCATAATATGTGGATCCAAATATAATTTAGTGACCAAATGATCTTTCTTTTAAATAATTTCCAACACATGTCTGTCTCTTACTGTATTAAATTACTTAGAGGTAGTTCAAAAAACTCTTATACAGAACTACCTAACAAAATTTTAAAAGCTACATGATTCTGCCACATTAAAAAAAAATAAATAAAATAAGACAAAATTAAGTTGTGATACAGAGATTGTATAAAAGGAAACATTTTTAGTAACAACCTTGAATAAGTTAATTTACCATATCTATTGTGTGAGTTAACAGTGAAAATGGATGATATTATTAAACAGCCTAGTCAGGTTGGGCTGTTGGTACATTTTTCATCTCTTTTAGACTCTCTCAGTTGCTAATACGATTAAGTAGCCTCTGAAATTGACAGATATGAATGTAGCACAATTTAAGCCTCATGGGCTCCTTCTTGTTAAGTGGCATTGATGGATAAGTAAACAATAATACTTTTACTCACTACTTCATTGTGTATCCTACACATACTTAAGAATTCTTAGCCACTGGTTTAGTTTCCTTAATATATTCTGAATGCATAGAGGTTAAATATTTCAATCAACTATTTCACTGAGGAATACATTTGATCTCACAATACTCTTCTACTAGAATTAGAATATTCTGACCTAACTAAATTACTCCTTATTTCCACATGGACAAAATTTCCAAATATTTTAGAATTTCAAGTTGAAATTTATTGTCAACTCATGAGTAGAATTTTCAAATTGCATGGAGTACAACTTATGGTTATTCTTGTAATATTTCAATATTTCACATATATTTTATTGTGCTTTTTACTTATAAAATATCTGTATTATAAACTGAAATATGGAAAAAGGTATATTGATTACTCAGTAAATAATTGTCTACCTATAATCTGTTGACAATTCCTAGCTATTAAGTATACTATACTTAGACATTAATTTAAATAAAATTATATAATGAATTACTTAAATACAAATGAGCAGACTGCTAATCCATCAAATCATTTTGTTTAATATTATTCTTTGTAAGCTGTGTTCACATTTCAAAGGTGAGTAAATTGTAAACTATTTCAAATATCCAATACTGATTTTATTACTGGGTTACTGACACAGTTCTCCTCTTGAGACTAGGTCTCCTATGTCAGAAGTCAGGTCAATTTTGACTAGAAGTGATACTGACCCTCTTGACTGACAACGCAAAGCACAAAACACTACACACAACAAAGAAAATGTTATAATGGGGGCAGAATGTCACTAACCTTTTTTCTCTGTTCATAATTATGCCATCTGCATGAAATTCCTTAGTTTACTAAGGCCAGTCTGATTTCTGTCTCTTCCTTTCACTCAGTTTATTGGTTTGCATTTGAATCTTCCGTCATCCAGCTTTGGTTTTTTACTTTCCCCTGATGCAGTTCTTCTGGAACTGGTTCTTTAGCTGTACTGTCAATAAGGAAGTGATATTTTCTCACCAGCCCCACTTGAAAAATCTTAGTGAGGAATTCATATTAATATGACTTTGATTATCTTTATAGCCTTGGCCTAAAAGTATTATAGAGACTGATTAGTAAAGCAGGGATAGATCCCCACTCACCCTCCACCGTCATGGTGCTGTAATAAGCAGCCATAACTCAAACTTCTGGAAGGGGTGGGGTAAGTCAGCTGTTCAAGGAAAGGGAACTTATTTAAGAATTGTAAGTTAAATGGAGTAAGATCAAAACATACTTATTTGTTACAGCATTCATCTATAATATTTTTATGTTCAAAAGTTATTAATTAGAAATGATTAATGTCACTTTAAAATGAACATTATTCTTAAATATATACAATTCACATAATTTCTAAAACACATTCAGTTAATTAAGGAAAGAAGCTGTTATGCATTTGTTGATATTATTAGATGATACTTAAATATGTATGTCCTTTTAAATGTCATGTTTTCTTCTAAATTTAATATAGTTGTATTTCAATAGACTAAAATTATATGGTTAATTTTATATGGGTATAAATAAGTGTTAAGTTCTGTGCTATTCACTTTATACGCATTACATCATGCAACCATAATAGCAAATTTTGAGCACATTAAACAGATCTTGATATCAATTTTTAAAATGCATCCAAGGAAATATAAACACCATAGCAATTTGATGCCAATCATCATGCATTTAAGAATAAAGTTTTTATTAAATAATTGGAAACTTACTAAGTTTTAAATTTCTCCTTAAATCATAGTTTCATTTTTTCCTCAAAGAATTTTATTCTACTCTGCTATATTTGATTGAAAGCCTTATCAACCACCATGCTTCTCTGAAACTCAACATACCTAAGTTACAATTCATATCTAATTTTCAGTAAAATAAAGTTTTCTTATCAGACTTAATTTTATAATAACTGTGAGTAATAATCATTCAAACATGTATACATATATTACAAATTTGTATAAATGATTTTTTAACATAAGGTGTACAAATTTTATTCTCAGTACATCTCTTAATGAGAATAAATGGCAACAGATATGGTGGCTTAATGACCTGAATTTTCTGCATACAGGTCATTGCATGGAGGTACAATTCCATGTGGGTGAGGAGTTTGAATTTCTATTCTAAGGAGTAAGAAAGGATATTGTGAAACAGGAGATAAGGAAGAACCCATAGGGGGCTTTAATCACCGGCATTTTCTTAGCCAGGTCACTTTTATGAAAGTATTTCAGGGGATCAGCATTTAGAAATTGCTTTCTTTGCAAGAATTCCTGGCTGTGTTTCCCTTGGAATGATTTTGTGTCTCCCTAGGGTTACTCCGTATGTAGATTGCTATGATTATCATTCAATCTGTCAGATGAGGAAACAGGTAGAGCTTAGAAAAATTTCCCAAATATACATATTTGAACATTCAAATCGATATATGAATTAATGTGTATCTGACTACTAAACCACACACTTAACCACTAAAATTTATTAATTCTCACCCAACACTAATAATGCTACTCTAACACAGATTCATTAAAGAGTTAAAAGACACTTAGTCATACTGTTATTAACAAATAATTAAATTAATAACACTTCTCACCTTGCTTGTCACAAAGTGGGACAATGGGAACCCAATTTCAAAGATAAGCAAGGTATGGCAATCAGAATGAGTCTATCACCCTTTTTCAGGGCACATTTCCTTTTGTCATTAAACAATAACAAATCATATCCACAAACGTATATCACTTATTTGTATTCTTTATTCAAAGTGCAATATAGAAAAGAGTGTGCTTACCTGTGTGGGTATGCATATGCTGCAATGTCTAAGGAGAAAGAAGCTAGGGAGAATTGAATGAGAAACTGTCTTTGAGTGTTCACTTGAAGACTTTTTGCCTCAGTATTTTTCTATTATAGAGACTATAGCAACCACAGTAGCCATTTAGATTTCTGGTCTGGATAGTCAAGGTGTTTCATAAATCCAGATAAGTATATAAACTGGAAAGTGCAAGACCTTGGAACTCTGTGATCATAGAGCACTCCCTGGAAAATCATTAATGTGAAGAGTGAGGTAATTAAAGCTGTGGTTCTGTGGCCAAAGGTTAAATTCACCAAAGCCTTGAGAATTATTAATGAGTCGTTAGGCAAAGTGAGAGTATAACATTGAGACAAGAGGCAAAGAGAACCAGAACAATTCCAGATTAATGTTGCAGCATTACTCTAATCAGGAGATCTATCAGGTGGTTGGCAAATGCAGGCGTTATGTGCATGGGGTAACAGGGACAAAGACTGAAAGAACCTACAAAAGGGAATAAAAATAAAGGCCTGGCGTGCTGCGATTCATGGGGTCACAAAGAGTTGGAGACGACTGAGAGACTGAACTGAACTGAACTGAGAAGTCTCTTTAGGCATGCATTTTATTATTGCTACTGTTCTAATAATTTTTCTTTCTCAGAAATACATACATTATTTGAGTAGACTTCTATCACATTTTTCATGGTCTTTATTATTTTTATCTTTAAAAAAAATTATGTCCTTCCATCATAGTACATCACTCCTCTAGAGTCCACATGACTAATTCTACTCTCTGTTGTCTACATTTATTCTTGTTTCCAAGGCGTTGGAGATATACTGAGACAATTGCTCTTTCCTTTCTGTCAACATCTTTTAAGATTATTTGTTAGTACTTCCACCTTTTGGCAATCCACAGGGTCACATTCACCTCAAGCATAACCAATAGAATCAGAGAGATCATGTACCAGAAGAGAGATAAAAATCAAAGAGTTGAAGAAGTTCATCTAGTTATTGATTCAGGACATGAACTTCAGAACTAGAGACCAAATGACTGAATCATATTCATAGAACAGACCTAAAGACAAGATCCCCAAATCCTGCTGCTGTGATTTGCTTCCTCTTGGGAATATTTTTGTTTGTGCACATAGAGCTTTTCCTTGGACACCTTGATTTGTGCTGCCTACTGTAAAACCAAACCTCTTTCTTTTACTAGTTTCTGTACTTATAAGGTTAGTGGTCTTTTTATTATTACTATTACACATTGTTCTTTCCTTATTTCTCTGTGGTATTATTTAATAAGAGCCTTCTTGGATCTTATTAAAATACCTAACAGATTTCTAAAATATTACTTCAATAAATCACTTTTAATTTCGCTTATGATATCACACATGTTACATTGCCACTCTGCCAACCCATCCCACCCTCTCCCTCTCCCACAGAGTCCAAAAGGCCATTCTATACAACTGTGTCTCTTTTGCTGTCTTGTGTACAGGTTTATCATTACCATCATTCTAAATTCCATATATATGTGTAAGTATACTGTATTGATGTTTTTCTTTCTGGCTTACTTCACTCTGTATAATCGGCTCCAGCGTCATCCACCTCATTAAAACTGATTCAAATAAATCACTTTTAAAAAGTACTCTTTTCCTTTCATTTTCAAGATAGGGTTTCCTTCTTATCAGACTGTAGTATATTTCCATGGGACCAACTTTATTTTCTTCCTCATTAGTCATCTTCTAAGAAGCATGTATATAACTAAAATTAAACTTTGCCAAGTAATCTCTCTGTATGTAAGTTTCTTTTCTTTTTTTTTTATTTCTCTACTTTAATCCAATTCCTCTTCCCCCAACCTCCCAACTCAGGTAACAACAAATTTGGTCTCTTTTTCTGAGTTTGTCTGCTTTGGAAGCATAATTTCCCTCAACACTATGCTAGTTCCTGATACACAGCACAGTGTACAGCATATCTGTCCTGTGTGTATCAGTCAAATTCCTTTCTTTTTTGTACAGAAGGAAAGTTAGTGAAAAACAGAAGCAATAGCAACGGTGCCCAGAATTTGCACCATTTTTGGCTCTTTACCCTTGATTCTTCCTGTCTGCGCCCAAATCTGAGTTATTAATTTCACTGGATTACATACCAATATGCAAATGTCATTCTTGAAGAGCTGCCCTTCCCTAATTCAGTATATCTATATAGCTGGTTACACCATGTATAGCATGCATCTTGCCATTAACTGGGATTTTCAGTTCAACTCCCTAGAACTTACAGGAACTAGGAATCTCTTCTTCCAGGGGGCTGGATATATGTTCATTTTCTCTCATGTTTTCAATTGTCATCTTTTCTTATGTTTCCATTAGAATTTTAAAGGAGAATTGGAAAGACTTCATCCAACCTGATGGTCAGATACTCTGTTTATATCAGTATTAATGTTTCAAACTTAAATTTCTAACTTGAATTTGACTGTTTTTATTGTGTATCAGTACATTAACTTATCATTTAGTTTGCAGCAATTGTTTTCCAAATGTGGTTATTTTCTTATTTCACTTATAAGTGAAAAAAGAAATACTTGCATATTTAATTGAGTAACAATACTACTATTAGAAGCATTATAGAAAAGTTTATAAAGTAAATATTCAGCAACTACAAATAAAATTTATATAAATAAAGTGGTGATAAAACTGTTTTTGATTTTTACTTAGTTTGAAATTTTCCAAGACAAAACTCAAATGGAATAATTTGAATTTAGAACCACAAATTATAAGACATACTTCAAATAACCATTATTTCAATGACTAAAACAAGAAGTTGTTTTTTTCTACCATGAGCCTTACTTGCTATTTGTTTTTTGTGAAATAATTTTAATAAACAACAAATTATTTTGACTTCCAGAAGCTCATGATTCAGTACACTAGTATAAACTTTAGAAATTAATTATTGTGCATAAGTCTACAAGATATTTTTCTATACTTAAAGCAATATGGGGGAAAATTAAGGTAAGACTTGATACCAGATCAGAAGCTAAGTTAACATATTCTTTATTGAAGCATATATCTATAAACTTCTGAATTCATTTTTTTTAAACATAAATATTGACTTCTTCCTTAATGTGACTTAAAGTTATTTAAAGGGAATTTGCTCATCCTTTATTTTGTATACTGCATGCCCAGGTAGAGTGTTGTGAGTAAAAAAATCACTCACTGAGAATGTGAGTAAGGGAAGTTAAAAACCCATGAGATGTTAGTTTGCACTGCAGTATTTTGAAATGAATTCCAAACCTTTTGAATGCATAAAATGCAAAATAAACCCTTTAATGATTCAGGTTTTACATTCTAAAGAATCCCTCATAGTTTTCAAGGCAATCAGACACATAGAGAATCTCAAAAGTAGTTTTGCATTTTTTAGATCAAGAAAAAGCTGTAGGCAGTTGGCAATGAATAGTACATAAGGCCTGAATGGCAATAATAATGAAAGCTGTTAATATGCAGATCCAATTCTGAATAGCATATAATTTATTTTTAACCAAGTAAGAACCTTTTTACTTCTCAAAAATTAATTTCTCTTATTCTGTTTCCCTGCTCACTTTATCAAACACATAAGTCACAATGAGCAATAACACATTCATTTATAGTACTTAGAGATAAAAGGTTTTAACTGTCAAATATGTTTTACCACCATCAATGCAAAATTTTCATCACTGTTGTCTATATGACAGAGTAAACATTTATCATATGTTTACTTCAGATGCTTATTTAAAAATGCAATTTAATAAAATACTCCTGTTTTCTAGTGTAATAGGACAGTTTTAAAATATTTTAATAAAGTATATATGACAATAAATGGTATTTCTTTTGTCATTTATTCAAACTAGTATATTCTGAATAAGTTGTATTTCAGTAAATCTTGTGCAGCATATTGTTTATGAGCCCTAGTATTTTTTTTTAAGCCTCTAAATTTCCTGCTCATTAAAGACAGAAAGTAGATTTAAAAAAAATAAAATTGGAAAACCTGTGGAAAAGATTATGTGATAGTATCAATGAGTGAGAAATTGGATGTGATTTTCTCTCTCCTAAAACAGGATTCAAAAAAGTTTAACTCCACCAAATATATTCTTACTGTGGAAATGATATTCATGCCCACCAGGAGCTACTTGATAAAAGGAAATATGAATCTTGTGGATAGTCATTATCAAGTAAAATAAGACCTGATTAGTCTCTATTATGCAAATAATGGTGCTTATCTTATCTGCTCAAAACTCTGGGCATTAAGCTTTTGACTTCTCAAATTGGTTAATTCCACTGGGCTTAGATATTCACTCTAAACAGCTACAATTCAGATTTTTTAGCATGACAATTGAATTATTTCCTAAAAACACTTTATTTAAATTTGTCTATATTTTATATGTATACCTATAGAAATGATAGCTATGTAAACAAACATTTTATGTATATGAATGTATTAAGGTATACATGTGTATAAGAATATATATGTTTCAATCTAAAAATGATATATGGAGAAAGTTACAGTGTACTTCCAAGTTTTAGTGCCAAATGCCTCCACTTTAATATTGGAGAGACTCTCTTTTTTTTGTCTTAATCTTGCTTCTTAATCTGAATGCAGAGTTCCAAAGACTAGCAAGGAGAGATAAAAAAGCCTTCCTAAGTGAACAGTGTACAGAAATAGAGGGGAAAAAAAGGAATGGGAAAGACTAGAGATCTCATCAAGAAGGACTAACACCCCCAAAACATGTCCTATTCATTATAGGGGACTGGAAAGAAAAAGTAGGAACTCAAGAGATACCTGCAGTAACAGGCAAATTTGGCCTTGCAGTACAAAATGAAGCAGGGCAAAATCTAACAGAGTTTTTCCAAGAGAATGCCCTGGTCATGGCAAACACCCACCTCCAACAACACAAGATATAACTCTAAATATGGACATCACCAGATGGTTAATATGAAAATCAGACTGATTATATTCTTTGCAATCAAAGATGGAGAAGTGCTATACAGTCAGCAAAAACAAGAAGACTGGTAACTGACTGTGATGTACATCATGAACTCCTTATTGCAAAATTCAGATGTGAATTGAAGAAAGTGGGGAAAACCACTAGACCATCCAGTATGACCTAATCAAATCTCTTAGGATTATACAATGGAAGTGACAAATAGATTCAAGGGATTAGATCTGATAGAGTGCCTGAAGAACTATGGACAGAGGTTCGTGACATGGTACAGGAGGCAATGATCAAGACCATCCTCAAGAAAAAGAAATGCAAAAAGTCAAAGTGGTTGTCTGACAAAACCTTAAAAATAGCTGAGAAAAGAAGAGAAGCTAAGGCAAAGGAGATAAGGAAAGATATACCCATCTGAATGAAGAGTTCCAAAGACTAGCACAGAGAGATAAGAAAGCCTTCCTCAGAGTGCACTGCAAAGAAATAGAGGAAAACAATAGAATGGGAATGAGTAGAGATCTCTTCAAGAAAATTACAGATACCAAGGGAACATATCATGCAAAGATGGGCTCAATAAAGTACAGAAATGGTATAAACCAAACAGAGGCAGGATATATTAAGAAGAGGTGACAAGAATACACAGAACTGTGCAAAAAAGAACTTCATGACCCAAAAACAATGCTGTGATTACTCATCTAGAGCCAGACATCCTGGAATGCGAAGTCAAGTGGGCCTTAGGAAACATCATTGTGAACAAAGCTAGTGATGAAATTCCAGTCAAGCTATTTCAAATCCTAAAAGATAATGCTGTGAAAGTGCTGCACTCAATATACTAGCAAATTTGGAAAAGTCAGCAGTGGCCACAGGACTGGAAAATGTCTGTTTTCATTCCAACTCTAAAAAAAGAGGAATGCCAACGAATGTTCAAACTACCTCATAATTGGATTCAAATCACACGCTAGCAAAGTAATGCTCAAAATTCTCCAAGCCATGCTTCAACAGTCCATGAACCATGAACTTCCAGATATTCAAGCTGGATTTAGAAAAGGCAGAGGAACCAGAGATGAAATTGCCAACATCTGCTGGATCATCAAAAAAGCAAGAGAGTTTCAGAAAAACATCTACTTCTGTCTTATTGACTATGCCAAAGCCTTTTACTGTGTGAATAACAAACTGGAAATTCTGAAAGAGACGGGAATAACAGACCACCTTTGTCTGCCTCCTGAGAATTCTGTCTGTGGGTCAGGAAGCATCAGTTAGAATTGGACATGGAACAACAGATTGGTTCCAAATAGGGAAAGGAGTACGTCTAGGTTGTATATTGTCACCCTGCTTATATAACTTATAGGCAGAGTACTATACTATACTAAGTCACTTCAGTCGTGTCCGACTCTCTGCCACCCCATAGATGGCAGCCCACCAGGCTCCCCCGTCCCTGGGATTCTCCAGGCAAGAACACTGGAGTGGATTGCCATTTCCTTCTCCAATGCATGAAAGTGAAAAGTGAAAGTGAAGTCGCTCAGTCATGTCCGACTCTTAGCGACCCCATGCACTGCAGCCTACCAGGCTCCTTCATCCATGGGATTTTCCAGGCAAGAGTACTGGAGTGGGGTGCCATTGTCTTCTCTGTATAGGCAGAGTACATCATGCAAATTGCCAGGCTGGATGAAACACGATTTGTAATCAAGATTGGTGGGAGAAATATCAATAACCTTGGATACAAGATGACACCACCCTTATGGTAGAAAGTGAAGAACTAAAGAGCCTCTTGATGAAAGTGAAAGAAGAGAGTAAAAAAGTTGGCTTAAAACTCAAGATTCAAAAAACTAAGATCATGGCAACTGGTCCCATCACTTCATGGCAAATAGATGGGGAAACAATGGAGACAGTGACAGACTATTTTTGTGGGCTCCAAATCACTGCAGATGGTGAGTACAGCCATGATATTAAAAGACACTTGCTCCTTGGAAGAAAAGCTATGACCAACCTAGATAGCATATTAAAAAGCAGAGACACTACTTTGCCAGCAAATTTCTGTCTAGTCAAAGCTATGGCTTTTCCAGTAGTCATGTATGTGAGAGTTTTACTATAAAGAAGCTGAGTGTAAAGAATTGATGGTGTTGGAGAAGACTCTTGAGATTCCCTTGGACTGCAAGCAGTTCAATAAGTCCATCATAAAGGAAATCAGTTCTGAAAATGCATTGGAAGGACTGATGCTGAAGCTAAAAGTCTTAATACTTTATCCAACTGATGGAAAGAGCTGACTCATTGGAAAAGACCCTGATGCTTGGAAAGAATGAAGGCAGGAGGAGACAGGGACAACAGACAATGAGATGGTTGGATGGTATCACCAACTCGATGGACATGAGTTTTAGCAAGCTCCAGGAATTTGTGATGGACAGGAAAGTCTGGCATGCTGCAGTCTATGGGGTTACAAAAACTGGGACACAACTCAGCCATTGAACTGAAGGGAACATTTCATGTAAAGATGAGCACAATAATGGACAGAAACGTATGGATCTAACAGAAGGAGAAAATAAGAAGAGGTGACAAGAATGCATAGAAGAACTATACACAAAATATCTTACTGACCTGGATAACCACAATGGTGTGATCACTCACCTAGAGTCAGAGATCCTGGAGTGCAAAGTCAAGTGGGCCTTCAGTTCAGTTCAGTTCAGTCCCTCAGTCTTATCTGACTCTTTGTGATCCCATGGACTGCAGCATGCCAGGCCTCCCTGTCTATCACCAACTCCCGGAGTTCACCCAAACCCATGTCCATTGAGTTGGTGATGCCATCCAACCATCTCATCCTCTGTTGTCCCCGTCTCCTCCTGCCTTCAATCTTTCCCAGCATCAGGGTCTTTTCCAATGAGTCAGCTCTTTGCATCAGGTGGCCAGCGTACTGAAGTTTCAGCTTCAACATCAGTCCTTCCAGTGAACACCCAGGACTGATCTTTAGGATGGACTTGCTGTATCTCCTTGCAGTCCTAGGGACTCTCAGGAATCTTCTCCGACACCATAATTCAAAAGCATCAATTCTTTAGCACTCAGCTTTCTTTATAGTCCAACACTCACATCCATACATGACCAATGGAAAAACCATAGCCTTGACTATAAGGACCTTGTTGGCAAAGTAATGTCTCTGCTTTTGAATATTCTATCTAGGTTGGTCATAATTTCCCTTCCAAGAGGTAAGTGTCCTTTAATTTCATGGTTGCAATTACCATCTGCAGTGATTTTGGAGTCCCCCAAAATAAAGTCAGCCACTGTTTCCACTGTGTCCCCATCTATTTGCCATGAAGTGATAGAACTGGATGACATGATCTTAGTTTTCTGAATGTTGAGCTTTAAGTCAACTTTTTCACTCTCCTCTTTCACTTTCATCAAGAAACTCTTTAATTCTTCACTTTCTACCGTAAGGGTGGTGTCATCTGCATATCTGAGCTTATTGATATTACTCCTGGCAATCTTGATTCTAGCTTGTGCTTCTTCCAGCCCAGCGTCTCTCATGATGTACTCTGCACTTAAGTTAATAAGCAGAGTGAGGCATTACTATGAACAAAGCTATTGGAGGTGATGGAACTCCAGCTGAGCTATTTCAAATCCTAAAATATGATGCTGTTAAAGTGCTGCACTCACTATACCAGGAAATTTGGAAAACTCAGCAGTGGCCACAGAAAAAGGTCAGTTATCTTTCTAATCCCAAAGAAGGGCAATGCCAGACAATGTTCAAGTTATTGCACAATTGCACTGATTTCACATACTACCAAGGACATGTTCAAAAGCCTCCAAGCTAATTGAAGAAGGAAATGGCAACCCACTCCAACATTCTTTCCTGGAGAATCCCACGGGCAGAGCAGCCTGAGAAGCTACAGTCCATGGGATCACAAGAGTCAGACATGACTTAGTGACTAAACCACCACCAGGCTTCAACAGTACGTTAACAAAGCTTTGGAACACTTGAGCTGCATATAGAAAAGGCAGAGGAGCCAGAAAACAAATTGTCAACATCCACTGTACCATAGAAAAAGCAAGAGGATTCCAGAAAAACATTTACTTCTGCTTCCTTGACTATGCTTAATCCTTTGACTGTGTGGATCACAACAAACTGGAAAATTCTTCCAGAGATGAGACTACCAGACTCCTCCTGAGAAATCTATATGCAGGTCAAGAAGCAACAGTTAGAACCAGACATGGAACAACAGACTGGTTCCAAATTGAGAAAGGAGTACGTCAAGGCTGTATATTGTCACCCTGCTTATTTAACTTATATGCAGAGTACATCATGCGAAATGCTGGGCTGGATGAAACACAATCTGGAATCAGGGAGAAATATCAATAACCTCAGATATGCAGAGTTGTATTAAAACTCAACCTTCAGAAAACTAAGATCATGGCATCCAGTCTAATCACTTCATGGTAAATAGATGAGGAAACAATAGAAACAGTGACAGACTATTTTCTTGAGCTCCAAAAATCTCTGTGAATGGTGACTGTAGCCATGAAATTAAATAATTCATTTTCCCTGGAAGAAAAACCATGATAAACCTGACATGCACCAGTCCATAAAGTCAAAGCTATGGTTTTTCCAGTAGTCATTTATGGATGTGAGAGTTGGACCATAAAGAAGACTGAGTATCAAAGAATTGATGCTTTCAGACTGTGGTGTTGGAGAAGACTTTTGAGAGTTCCTTTGATTACAAGGAGATCAAACCAGTCAATCCTAAAGGAAATCAGTCTGAATGTTCATTGGAAGGACTGATGCTGAAGCTGAAGCTCCAATACTTTGGCCACCTGATGAGAAGAACCGACTCATCAGAAAAGACCCTCATGCTAGGAAAGGTTGAAGGCAGGAGGAGAAGGGGACAACAGAGGATGAGATGGTTGGATGGTATCACTGACTCAATGAACATGAGCTTGAGCAATCACCAGGAGATGGTAAAGGGCAAGGAAGCCTGGCATGCTACAGTCTATGGGGTCGCAAAGAGTCGGACGTGATTGAACTGAACAGCAACAGTAAATCTTGTTTCTACACCATCTGCTGACTTACTTCCCTTTTCACTGCAGTTTCATTTCCTACCAGCTCCTCAACATCCTTGTACATCCTTCTTATAAGTGCGTGATTTGCCTTTCTCTGTGAATGACTTGGACATAAGGCACGGTAAACATCCCTGGCAGCTGTGTTTGTACTACACTCCTAATCTGTACAAGTGAATGGATACTTGTCTGAAGTATAGCTGATTCCTGCTTCTGTCTTAAATAATTTTCAGTTAGGACAGACACAGGATTCATCTTCATATGTAATGAAACTATGAAATCACAGAACCCTATTATCCCATGAAGAAGAAAAAGAAGAAAAAAATGTCTTTGGGGAGATAAGAAGAACAAAGTAAATGCACCAAGAGAAGCTCTAATGCCTCCTGAAATAAAGCTCCCATTTTCTCTTGGTTCATAAATCGCTGTGAATCTTCTTTATAAACTAAATGGTTTCTTCAGCTGGTCTGAGTTGGGCTACTTTACACTGAAAATGTCAGAGGCCTTGCTAATATGGTTAAATAATTATAGTGTTATATTCTATATTCTATCTGCAGCTGCTCAAATCTTATCCTTTAAAATACTTATTTCTAGACCTCTAGCTAGTTCAGCTTCAAGGTGCCTCTCTGCAGATTCATAATTTATAGAAAATAAATTTTCTGAAAAAATATCTGGTAAAATATGTCTTTTCTATGCATCATTTCTATGGAACAGGCTTTATAGATTTTCTTGACTTTTAGCAAAGCTTTCTTGGCTGAATACACCCATAAGCGTGGCATTTCTTTAATAAAAGACCTTTACACTCCACTTACTTCATTGCAATGAATAACCATTTTTATTCCTTTAAGCAATCTCTGTATATGCTGAAAACTCTCCATTTATCAAATTATTGAAGTATTGAGAGTTTGGTTTTCCAGTCTTAAACATTAACTTGGCATTTACTTAACTATAGAATAAGTTTTTTAAAAGATATATATATATATATATATATACACATACATATATGGTGTATACATTTATATTCACACACTAGTATTCTAATAGATCTTTCAAAATAACACAATACCCAAACTCCTTGTATTTTCACCTAAAAGAATTTCTCTTAAAATCACCCATCACAATAAATAAGTTTATTCTTGCTATCCTTCATCTCAAAACCACAGAGCCCCTCACTGATTTCATACTCTTTAATATGATATATTCAATCTATGATCAAGTACCGAAGTCTGTATCTTCAGATTATATCCAAAATCTGAACTATTCTCCCTGTCTTCACTGCCAACCCCAGGTCCAAACTACAATCTTCACTCACAGGTTTTCTAAAATCACCTCCTACTTCAAAGGTCTTTCTGCTTTTAATTTTGACTCCTTTGGTCAATTTGCTCCCCAGTTATTATGGCATTCCCTGATGCTAAAGCTGAAACTCCAGTACTTTGGCCACCTCATGCAAAGAGTTGACTCATTGGAAAAGACTTTGATGCTGGGAGGGATTGGGGGCAGGAGGAGAAGGGGACGACCGAGGATGAGATGGCTGGATGGCATCACTGACTTGATGGACATGAGTTGAGTGAACTCCGGGAGTTGGTGATGGACAGGGAGGCCTGGCGTGCTGCAATTCATGGGGTTGCAAAGAGTTGACACGACTGAGCAACTGAACTGAACTGAACAGATGTAAACACAAAAGACTCCAAATAGCCAAAACAATCTTGAAAAAGAAGAACAGTGCTGGAAGCATCATGCCCCCTGACTTCACACTATAAACCAAAGCTACTGTAGAGGATGAGATGGCTGGATGGCATCACTGACTTGATGGACATGAGTCTGAGTGAACTCTGGGAGTTGGTGATGGACAGGGAGGCCTGGCGTGCTGCGATTCATGGGGTCACAAAGAGTCAGACACGACTGAGCGACTGAACTGACTGACTGACTGAATTGATGGTGGGAAAATTTGAAGGCAGGAGGAGAAGGGGATGACTGAGGATGAGATGGTTAGATAGCATTACCAACTCAATGGACATGAAGATGAGCACTCTGGGAGATAGTCAAGGACAAGGAAGCATGGTGTTCTGCAGTCCATGGCGTAGCAGAGTCAAGCGTGACATAGCAATTCAACAACTGTTTAAAGTCCTTTAAGGAGTACCCATGTCAGCCAGAGTAAAAGTAAAAAACCTAATGACCAACAAGATCCTACATCATCTGTAAAGGTGTTAATACACTATGCCAACCACAAAATAAGCACATGACCAACACTGGTTGATGTTATTTTTAATCACTATTTAATTTATGTATAAGGAAATAAAGGCTCAGAAGAAGTACTGAAAGCAAGAGCCCTAATTCAAATTCCTGCTCTTCCTTCAAAGTTAATTGAAGCCTCTTCATATAAACAACAACAAAAATTAAATTGACAAAATAAAATTTTAAAAAAGCTAGTGAAAAAACAAAGTGAAAGAAATGGGTAAAATATGAATTTAAATTCCACAAAGCATTTTGTAATGTCTCAGTGGGAACTTAGGGGGAAACAAGCATGTGTAGGTATTACCACACAAGGGCCGGCTGCCTGATGTGCATAGAAGCCAATACTATAGCACTGGTTTTAAGAAAAGCCAGTGAGGTTGACTGTCAGGAAACTGGAGGCAGGACTCAGATCTATCTCCAACCAGCACTTGAGTCAAACTCATGGTTTAGGGAAGGAGGGTTTGTATGCAGAAGAGGGGCTCGTGGAACAGGTTTTGATTTAATGGAAGGGCTTTGGAACTTGGCCCGTTTATGGTAAACTATGGTAAAGAGGGCTTCAGGGCCCAATATTTCCTCTGGACTTCTGAAAGGGTTTCCTGCGTTCAGGTCTCAGTCATCTCTTGTCCTTTGGTTACATGGGGCTATAAATTGTTGTTCCAGGTGTTATCTGAGATCAAAATTTTCTCCTTTGTGCCTGCTTCAGGTTTTGGTCTATTGTTTTTGAAAAACCACTCAGTATCTTGTTTTTGATAATTACCAGTTGGAGCAGATTCTGAAATGGAGCAAGACCTAGCCCTCCATGTCTTCAGCCTATCTTTTGCCTGGAAAAACTTTAGCCAAAGAATAAGTTTAATCAGAGAAGTGAGAAAACATAGAAACAAAGAAAAGCAAACAGGACAAAACAATAGTAGTCAGCAAAATCAAGGACCTTTAGTTCCTTCTCAAGGCTTTTGATAATATTCTGAGCCACATCCTGTGAGCTCTCTTAAAGATCCTGACATCCCCACCAGGCAGAAGAAATTGATGGCCAGACTATAGTCATGACATAAACTGCCACAATTCTGAGAACTGGCCTCAAGGAAATGGGACTTAAGGTTAACTATACTTAAAACAATCAATGTGGCACTGATCAGACCACTGCACCACCAATTTAAAGACGGCTATAAGAGTTGACTGTGGTGTTTCTGCATGTAGTCCCCTGTCTTTACCTACAAAAGCTTTTGTCCATTGAAAATTGGCCTTTGGACAGAAGTCCACCCCTCACCCCCTGCCCCCAGTTGCCAGAATCCAAATTCAAGCAAACTTTCCAGCAACCTTGCTTCTTTATTGGTTTTTGAGCAATGAGCAGTCAAGACCTCCACTTTCGGTAACAAACCTGCAGTAACAGAGGAATTATTACAGATCTGGAAAGTTATGTGAATTCATGAATACAAGAGAAATCTGTAATCTGATTCTAATAATAACAGAAAAGAATGCCAGAATTTATCAGTGAAGAGAGATTATTGCTTATGACCAGATTCTTCATGTTGATTTAAATACGGTCAAACACAGAAATTTGAATCAGAAAATTTTAATACTAAAGAAAGAAATTTGTAGCAACTAGTTATTTTATAGGGAAGGAGGTGAGGCAGCACACTCGCTATTTTTTGTACTGATTACTAATCAAATAACATATATTTCTATTTTATTCTCTAGAGTCAAATTAATGGTTTAGGGATTTCCAAATTGTAGGTTGTGGACAGTCACTGAAATGCATGATAATAGAGATCACTTTTAAGTTACTAGGTGCCAGATATTTTGATATATGTGTATGTTTTCGCCATAATATATAAAATAAAATTTTGATTTAGATATATAATATAAGGTTCAGTAATACTGCTAAATTTTTATAGCAATGAAGTAGCCTAGCTATAAATATGGATTAATGAGTAGGAGAATATCAATGTTTGATGTCTTAATTGCAGTTTTATATTATAGACATTGGAACATTATATACCTAAAACTTTAACACACATCTTTAAGAAATAAGATTATTTTCATAGAGAGACAAAATATCATTACTACATCTAAAATAATTAGAATTTCATATATCATGTATTATTTTCTCAGCTTCTCTGTTTTTGTTTTTGATTTTTTTACTTTTTACTAACTCATGTTTCTTCTTTTGGGCCTCTGATTATAGGTATGCTAGTCTGTTCTTTACATGTCCTTAATATTCCTTTCTAATACTTTCATTTCTTTTTCTATTTCTATTAAAATCTCATTTCTTTCTTTTTTTAATTTTTATCCCCTATGTCTCTTACTTCCTTTGTTTTCTCTGGTCTCTTTTCTCCCTTTTGCTATTTGTAAATTAGTCTGAGTTTCTGAAATTATTTTTTCTCCCATTTATTTCCTGATTTCTGTTTTGTACTTCATATCCTTTCTCCAGCCCATTGGTTTCCTGTGTATGTTCCAGTGTATGTTTCAATTATGATCGCATTATTGACATGCTGTTGTCTTTTCTTATTATTCATATTGAATGGATGGAAAATTCCTGGTCCAGCTGAAAGAATGATCTGATGGAGAAAACGTGGAAGTATAAGGGTAGTTTTTCTGATTTCTCCATTCACAGGTTCTCTCTTCTTGCCACAAAGTTGAGAAGTGTCTCTAAATAGAGTGCTGTCACTTTGATTCCCTTGTACTGCCCATGGTCCGCTTCCATGTGCTGGGAGCACCGTGTCCTGCACTATTCATATCAGAAATCACAAGTTCACACATGAGGTAAAGCCACTTGCCTTCTGGAGTGAACACCTTCTAACAATTTATTGTTGCTATTTTTCCTGGGTTGGTCAATCACAGGCCTGACTCCTTGGCCTTCCCTATTGTTATTTAGCACCTGGTATGATCCTGCAAATATTTTGCTTTTATTCTGTGCATTTCCCCCCTGTTATGTACAGGTTATTTTGAACTTGGCAGTTTTGTCTGTCTTCAGGTGGCTAACATGGCAGATTTTGATTATCCTTATAATTGTTTGTATGAGTATTATAAGGAAAATGGAAAAGAATTTTTCTAGGTTGCTGCCATTTCCTATTGTTGATCATTTACTTAATGTGAACAAATGCTTAAATTCTATAAACTGAAAATACAGGAAAGGATCTTTGAGATTTCTATTTGGTTTAATGTATGTGTTTCACTCATAACTTTGACCTTTATTGAGGGTTCATTTCATGAGATATCATTTTTGGGGCTTCCCTGGTAGCTCAGATGGTAAAGAATCCACCTGCAATGTGGGAGACCTGGGTTTGATCCCTGAGTTGGGAAGATACTCTGGAGGAGGGAATGGCAACCCACTCCAGTATTCTTACCTGGAGAATCCCCAGGGACAGAAGAGCCTGGCAGGCTGCAGTCCATGGAGTTGCAAAGAGATGGACATGACTGAGTGACTAAGCATGAATGTTTTATTTGTACTACTAATCTGATCCTCAAAACAATTAATGCTGTAAATACTACTATTTATCCCTACTTTGAAGAGGTCAAGTGAATGTTGCTCAGTAGTGTCCGACTCTTTGTGACTCAATGGACTATAGAGTCCATGGAATTCTCCAGGCCAGAACTCTGGAGTGGGTAACCTTTCCCTTCTCCAGAGGATCTACCCAACCCAGTGATTGAACCCAGGTCGCCCACATGGTAGACAGATTCTTTACCAGCTGAGCCACAAGGGAAGCTCAATTTTAGAGATGGGAAAACTTGGTCACAACAAGCTCAATTAAGTTTCCCAATAGGAAACAGCGAACTAAAATGGACTGGAATGGGTGAATTTAACTCAGATGACTATTATATCTACTACTGTGGGCAGGAATCCCTCAGAAGAAATGGAGTAGCCATCATGGTCAACAAAAGAGTCTGAAATGCAGTACTTGGATGCAATCTCAAAAATGACAGAATGATCTCTGTTCGTCTCCAAGGCAAACCATTCAATATCACAATTATCCAAATCTATGCCCCAACCAGTAAAAAAATGGACTGGAATGGGTGAATTTAACTCAGATGACTATTATATCTACTACTGCGGGCAGGAATCCCTCAGAAGAAATGGAGTAGCCATCATGGTCAACAAAAGAGTCCGAAATGCAGTACTTGGATGCAATCTCAAAAATGACAGAATGATCTCTGTTCGTCTCCAAGGCAAACCATTCAATATCACAATTATCCAAGTCTATGCCCCAACCAGTAACGCTGAAGAAGCTGAAGTTGAACGGTTTTATGAAGACCTACAAGACCTTTTAGAACTAATAACCAAAAAAGATGTCCTTTTCATTATAGGGGACTGGAATGCAAAAGTAGGAAGTCAAGAAACACCTGGAGTAACAGGCAAATTTGGCCTTGGAATGTGGAATGAAGCAGGCCAAAGACTAATAGAGTTTTGCCAAGAAAATGCACTGGTCATAGCAAACACCCTCTTCCAACAACACAAGAGAAGACTCTACACATGGACATCACCAGATGGTCAACACCGAAATCAGATTCACACACTTGGAGAAAGTCTTTTCCTTGAAGTGGAGATGTCCACCATGGGAAGCCTTCCACTGATGAAGAGAGGAGTGCTCCACAGACCCAGCAGTTAGACCGATTGTGGAACGCAGCATAGGAGTGAGCCCAGGACAGGAAGGCATTGTCTTGAGGATCAAATGGCAGACTCAGGATATTTGGAGTCAGCAGAAGTAAGCTCACATAAGTTATCAGGCCCATCTGAAAAGTACAAAGTCAGAGCATAGAAAATAAAGATATAAAATAAAAATAAAAAGATGTCACTTAGTTTTGGTCAGGGTGCCATCTCTTAACTCGAGTGTGATGTACCCAAGAATCAATTCCTGGCACCTTGACAGCTGTGGGAGAATAAAGAATAACCTGGTAAGGGCCTTCCCAGAGGGGCTCGAGGGATGGGACCCCATATCCCAAAGTTTTTATGAGGACCTCAGTTCCTGGCTCAAATAGAGGCTTGCTTGACTCAGAGGCAGGGTCAGGAGTCATCTCCCAGAGTTCTGTCAATGCCTGTTGAAAAGCTGAGAGCTGAGTTACATAACTAGTTAATTCCAAGGCTTCAGGGTCAATAACAATGTCTGTGCATAAGAAAGGCCTTCTATAAATACATTCAAAGGAGGACAGTTCGAGCCCTCATTAAAGCTATGGGTAGGACTTTAATCCAATTGTCCTGTGTCTCTTGAGTTAATTTGCGCAGATATCTTTTGANGTTACATAACTAGTTAATTCCAAGGCTTCAGGGTCAATAACAATGTCTGTGCATAAGAAAGGCCTTCCATAAATACATTTAAAGGGAGACAGTCCCTCTTTTCTGGGGGCAGTTCGAGCCCTCATTAAAGCTATGAGTAGGACTTTAATCCAATTGTCCTGCATCTCTTGAAATAATTTGTGCAGATGTCTTTTGATAATGTCATTAGCTTTTTCAACCTTTCCTGAGGATTGGGGTCTCCAGGAACAGTGTAAGTGATATTCTATTACTAGAGCTTTAGATACCCCCTGAGGTACAGCAGCTTTAAAGGCAGAGCCATTGTCACTCTGAAGGCTCTGTGGCAGCCCAAACCTGGGGATAATTTCATAGATTAAAATCTTTATAACCTCTTTAGCCTGTTCACTTTTACAGGGAAAAGCCTCAATCCATCTAGTAAAAGTATCTACCCAAACTTGTAAGCAAGAATATCCATTAGCTTTTGGCATGTGAGTGAAATCAATTTCCCAGTCTTCTCCAGGATACTTCCCACCTCATTGTAATCCAGAGTTTGCTAGTTTTTCAGTCTTTGGGTTATTTTTCTGACAAACCTCACACCTTTTGATAATATTCTTTAAAGTTTTCATTATATTTTTACCTTCAAACAAAGGAGAAGCCATTTGGTAAGTACTCTCTGCACCCAAATGAAAACTCTGATATAAACCCTTAAGAATTTTCCATTGAGCATTCTCAGGAATTATTAATCGTCCATCCTCAGGCTGTAACCATTATTAGCAATCTTTGCTCCTCCTTTTTCATATCTTTCTAATTTTTCCTCAGTATATTGTGGTTTTTCCTGTTCCACAGGACCTGTCCAGATCAAAGGCGTCTGCAGTGAAGGGGTCTGATAAAGTGCCACTTTTCTGGTTTGACAGTCAGCCAGCTGATTTCCTTCAGCTACTTTACTCCCATCCCTGCTACGCCCTTTGCAATGTATAACATCCACTTCTTTGGGACAATATATAGCATTTAAAAGTCTCTTGATATCTCTGAAATGCTTAATAGTTTCAACTGTTGCTGTTTTGAACTGCCTTTCTTTCCATATTGCAGCATGAGCATGTAAAGTCAAATAAGCATACTTAGAATCAGTGTACATATTTAGCCGCTGCAAGCTCCGTCCCAAATGAAAACTCTGATGTAAACCCTTAAGAATTTTCCATTGAGCATTCTCAGGAATTATTAATCATCCATCCTCAGGCTGTAACCATCCTTTATCAGCAATCTTTGCTCCTCCTTTTTCATATCTTTCTAATTTTTCCTCAGTATATTGTGTTTTTTCCTGTTCCACAGGACCTGTCAGGATCAAAGGCGTCTGCAGTGAAGGGGGTCTCATAAAGTGCTGCTTTTCTGGCTTGACAGTCAGCCAGCTGATTTCCTTCAGCTACTTTACTCCCATCCCTGCTATGCCCTTTGCAATGTATAACATCTACTTCTTTGGGGCAATATATAGCATTTAAAAGTCTCTCGATATCTCTGAAATGCTTAATAGTTTCAACTGTTGCTGTTTTAAACTGCCTTTCTTTCCATATTGCAGCATGAGCATGTAAAGTCAAATAAGTATACTTAGAATCAGTGTACATATTTACCCGCTGCCCTTTGCTGAACTCTAGAGCTCAGGTCAGAGCCACAAGCTCCCTGGGGGCTTGGTTCCCTGGGGGAGAGATTTTGCTTCCAAAACCTGTTTAGCAGTCACCACGGTGTAACCTGCTTTACACTTTTCATCCCGAACAAAAGAACTGCCATCTGTAAATATTTCCATGTCAAGATTGTCTAATGGGGTATCCATTAGATCTTCCCGAGCTGCATAGTTTACAGTTAGGAATTGAGAACAATCGTGATCAGGTGTTTCATTTTCCTTCTCAGGAAGGAAAGTGGCAGGATTTAAATTTACACAAACTTTAAGATTAGTTACTGGTCCTTCTAAGAACAATGACTGATATTTAAGAAGCCTACTGTCTGTCATCCAAATATTAACCTTAGAATTTAAGATTCCACTCACATCATGAGAAGTCAGTACAGTAAGGTTTCATCCATTAATTATTTTTAAAGCTTCAAGTCCTAATAAAGCCACTGCCCCAATTACTCTCAGGCAGTGGGGCCACCCACGTGAAATTACATTTAAATCTCTGATTAGATAAGCATAGGTTGCTGGTGAGGCCCTCGGGGTTGTGTCAAAACTCCCAAGGCCATACCTTTTTTTTTCAGTGACAAACAAATTAAATTTTGACCCTGTGGGCAAGCTCAGAGCTGGAGCTTGCAGGAGAGTAGTCTGAAGAATCTTAAAAGCCTTTTGAGTTTCTGGTGACCAAATCAGTTTGTCAGTTTGGGCCTGCTGAGTTTCAGCTGTAAGTTTATATAAAGGCTGGACAAGTTCTCCACAACTTGGAATCCAAATGTGAGAGTAACCTGTGATTTCCAAAAATCCTCTCAATTGTCTTAAAGTCATAGGCAGGGGATGATTTAGTATAGGCTTAATTCTCTCAAGGCCTATGGCCCTAGTCTCTTCTGATATGATTAGGCCCAGATACCGAACTGATTGTTGACAAAGCTGAGACTTTTCTCTTGATGCCTTGTAACCACAACCTGCCAGAAAGTTTAAAAAATCTTCTGAGGCTTGAGAACAAGCTTCCTATCTCAGCACAGAGCAAAATATCGTCTATATATTGTAACACCACCGCTTTAGAGCTATTAAAGTTTTGTAGATCCTGTGGCAAACTTTGTCCAAATAAATGAGGACTGTCATGAAATCTCTGGGGAAAAACTGTTCAGGTTAACTGCAAAGCTGGCTGCGTAGGGTCTTCAAAGGCAAATAGAAATTGACTTTCTCTGCCAAAGGCACTGAATAGAAGGCATCTTTTAAATCAATTACTGAGAAATATTTGGCTTGTTCAGGAATTTCAGACAATAGAGTATAAGGATTATTCACCACAGGGGGTAAAGGAATTACAGACTCATTTATTATACGTAAATCTTGAACTAGTCTCCATTTACCACTTGATTTCTTTATACCCAAGATAGGAGTGTTGCAAGGACTGTTACAGGAAATTAATAGTCCCTGTTCCTTTAAACTTTCAATGATAGGTTTTAACCCTTCTTTAACCTCAGGTTTCAGAGGATACTGCTTCTTATGTGGAAATAAGTGTAGGTCTTTGAGCTTGATGATACAGGAATAGCATTTTGTGCCCGACCTACAGATTTTCCATCAGCCCATACTCTATGATTTACTTTTTGTTCAACTAGAGGAAGAGAAAGGGAGGGCTCAATGTTCATAAAAACAGAGGCATGGACCTTGTTCCGTATATCTCTCCCCAAAAGAGGTGAGGGAGATTCTGGCACGATCAGAAACTTGTGTGAAAATAGCACAGAATCCCAGTTGCAAGATAAAGAATAACTGAAATAATACATTTTGCCTCGTCCAGACAGTCCCATTACAGAAGCAGTCGGGAAGAAAGTGGGCCAGGGGCTTCAGTAAGCACAGAGAAAGTTGTCCCAGTATCTAAAAGGAAATCGATGGATTGGTCCCCCACAAGTATTAATACCCGGGGTTCCTCAGGTGTAATTAGGACAGGAGCTTGTGTGGGAACCTCCGGGCACTTTCTTTCCTGATTGTCTTCAGAGTCCGACCCCAGAGACCTACACCTTTGAGGGCAGTCTCTCTTCCAGTGTGGTCCTTGGCAGACCGGACATAGAGCCAGGGCCGGCTTAGATGCCTGAGGGCAATCCCGCTTGAGGTGCCCCTTCTTTCCACAGAAATAGCAAGCCCATCCCTTTTCACCTGGGTCTCTCTGGGCATTTTTCTCCAGCTGTTTAAGAGCGTTTTTCATAGCTATTGCAAATGCTTCCGCCTTTTGCTTTGTCCTTCTTTGCCTTTTTTTCTTTTCCTCATATTCCCTACCGTAATAGACCGTTTGAGCCAGTTGTAACAGTATCTAAAGACTGATTTGGTCCATATGCCCTTTTTTGTAGCTTATCGTGGATATCTGGAGCTGACTGACTGATAAATCTATCTTTTAAGATCACTTTTCCTTCCTCACTTTCAGGATCAATCTCAGTGAATCTGTGCAGAGCTTCTCTCAGTCTATCAAGGAATTTACCAGGAACTTCCTTCTCCTGTTCTATGTCTGCCAACTTGCCTAAGTTTTAAGGCTTAGAACACACCTGCCTGAGTCCTTCAAGAATACTTCGACAAAAATGACTCTGATCCCATCTTCCTTTAGGGGAGTTGTAGTCCCAGTCTTGTTCTATAGTTGGGACTGCCTGATTCCCAGTGGGGAGGGCCGCTATCTCATCTTCCCTCTTCCCTACTGATTCATTACCAAGCCATTCACCTTCATAAGCAACTGCTTTTCCCAAAACTCGAGGCTTTGAGTCAGGAGTCAGTGTTTGTCCCAAGATATACATCACATCCTTTCAAGTAATGTCATAAAGCAAAGTGACACCTTTTAAAGCTCTAATATATTTTCTGGGTCCTCTGAATAGTCTTCCAGATTCTCCTTGATTCTTTGTATTTCTTGATAAGAAAAATGCTTCCTAACTCTCATGGACTGATTATTTCTCCCGGTGGGTGTTTCGTAAAGAGGCAACAGCTTGTGTGGCTGTTCCTCAGTCTCTCTGGCTGTTCCGCACATATGATCCCAGGGATAGACTGGAGAAACATGTTTCTATTTCTCTCTTTGTCTCCTGTCCTCCATCTCATCTCTAACTTCGAGGGTCTGAGTTTCTACTGAAACCAGGGTAGTCTGAGGTCGTACTGAGACAGGAATTGTTTGGACCTCCATGTGGGCAGTTTGAATCTCAGCTTGGATTTCCACTGAGACCAAAGTGGCCATTCTGAGGGGGATTCTCTGGCTTTTAGTTGGCTCAGATTGGAGCCCCAGGTATGGGGACAAAGTGGGAGGACAGAAGGGAGCTGAAGGTTTCACACCCAAGTCTATACCCTTAGGACATAAGTCTGGCATATTTCACAGAGAGAAAAAGAGCAACACATATGCTACTTCTACCCATTTCCCTTGTTCCTTACAGAACTGGTCTAATTGTAAAATAGTATTATACTTAAGAGACCCTCCAACTGGCCACCGTTCGCTGTCCTCCAATGGATACCATGGCCATTCAGTATTGCATAGGAAGACCAGGTGTGTCTTCTTTAAGCCATGGGGATCGAATCTATCCCAGTTTTTCAGGATACAGTTCAAAGGAGTGATGTTGGATTGTTAGCTCCCATCTGTAAGAGAGAAAAAAGTGACCAGCTCCATTTTTCTACTGGAGGCATCCCTCCCTGCTCTAGATGGGGGTGTAGACAGACTTTACACCAAAAGCTTTTCTTTCTTGGTCAGATTTAGTCTGTCCCTTACCGACACAGGCACCATCTCGACCCTCTCGATTCTACCACCGAGATGGGGTAGGGATGTACCAGGGGTAGACCAGATAGCATCTCTACCTGATGTCCAGCTCTTCACCTTTAATCTTGCTTGCCTCTGATGCCCCACAGGGTGTAATCAGAGTAACTTTCTGGAATGTCTCCCAAGCTAAGACCACTGGGGGAACATTCATCACCTTAGTGCCTGTACACTACCATGAGTATATTCCTGATCATGATAAGACCAATATGAACATAAAGCTGAGGTGTTCTTTTCAAGCATCACCACACCAGTATGAGAACCTCCTCTGGTCCACTAAGAGCCAGCGTTACCAAAGTGAAAAACACATTGCAGTCCCAATCTGAGTAATCTTTAACCTCAGAGATTCTTTCTCTACCTGATGTCCAGCTCTTCACCTTTAATCTTGCTTGCCTCTGATGCCCCACAGGGTGTAATCAGAGTAACTTTCTGGAATGTCTCCCAAGCTAAGACCACTGGGGGAACATTCATCACCTTAGTGCCTGTACACTACCATGAGTATATTCCTGATCATGATAAGACCAATATGAACATAAAGCTGAGGTGTTCTTTTCAAGCATCACCACACCAGTATGAGAACCTCCTCTGGTCCACTAAGAGCCAGCGTTACCAAAGTGAAAAACACATTGCAGTCCCAATCTGAGTAATCTTTAACCTCAGAGATTCTTGGATCTAGAACTCCATCTATTTTCCAAACTTCCAGTTCCTAGCAAGGCTAGGCACTTTCTTGACTACCAATCCAAGTTCCCACAGTATAAAATAACAGTATAGATCACAAGTCCCTTGAAAGTCTATGACCTGATAGATTAGGTTAGTGCTTGTAATTCCCAAGGAGTTATGAAATGGTCAAAGAGACTGAAAAGTTTGACCGAGAAAGAAGAGTTCAGTCCACACATTTTACCCATTTCTGGTCAGTTCCCAAAGGAGACATTGGGTGCCTCTTGGCCTTGGCAAGTCAGTAGAAACCCCCAACAGGTTTCTGCCATAAGCCGTATCAGATCACCATGGAACCACAGAGCAGGGCTCTTACTTGCTTCATGCAGGACATGTCATTCATTCACACAAGCACACTGTAGAGTTAGTAAAGCACAGCAGAAAATGTGTTTGCTAAGAGAACAAAGAACTAGAGCTTCAAGCACACTTACCTTGTCCTGAAGGATCCCAGACAAGCCCCTAAGATGAAAGGTCATTGTTGAATTACGACACCAGGATTTTTAGCCTCTGGAGGAGAAGAATTCAATCTGGGGCCAGAGACAAGGCTTGATCGCTCAGAGCTTTTGTGTAACTGGAAGGAATATTAAGGCCTTGTCTTTTCTCAGTTTCTACTTTCTGTTCCATATAATATTATTCCCATCACATAGATCAGACAAGTGAAGGCCAGAGGAATCAGAATCTCATCAGGTTAGACAACTACTAAGGAACCAAGGACTAAATTCCAAGACCACTTTCTTTTCTTGTAAGTTTTTCTCTAATGATACTACCTCTCAACAGAAAGATGTGATAGTTACACTATGAAAATAAGAATGTGAACTTTCATATTTTTCTAATAAATAAAATCAATTAATGTGAATTATTTCCTCTTCTCCAGGCCTGGTGCCTACAATGCGGGAGACCTGGGTTCGATCCCTGGGTCAGGAAGCTCTCCTGGAGAAGGAAATGGCAACCCACTTCAGTAATCTTGCCTGGAAAATTCCATGGACAGAGGAGCCTGGTAGGCTACAGTCCATGGGGTCGCGAAGAGTCAGACATGACTGAGCGACATCAATGTCATGTCTCCAGGCCTATGGACTGTTACTTCCATCCCTCAAATTTGCAGCTAGGAAGGCAGAGGGAGGATACTACTGCTTTACAAAAAGGCTGGGAGAAGTTAACCCTGTCTCCTTCTCATCTCCCAGGAAAACCAATGGAGAGGAGACATCACTGTAGTTTGTAGAGTAGGGTTAGAACAAGCAGGTCTCATTTCGGCTTTTGACTTTGTTTTTTGTCTTCTGTCTTTCATGTCATCTTGTCTGTGTACCTTGCTGCTTTGATTAGTGAAATCAGAATCTTCTGCTGAGGTTCTGATATATCTAATAGTTAATCTGTTTTCTTGCATTGGAAAAAGAAAGAAGGGAAGGGAAGAGAAAAGAACAGAAGATAATGGAAAGTCATCTGTGGTCTCTGGTTTTCCCAACCTTCATGAAATTCATTAAGCCCCACTGAAGTTTTCATTTACTTTTAGACAATATTTCTCCTTTCCTGGGAAGGGAAACACTTGCTGGCTTACTACAGTTTGAATATATACATAAAACCTGAAAATCACAAAAGATCTAAATACTTGCTATGGTTTTTCAATGCTCTAGACTTGAATAGAAAGAAAGCTTTAATGGAAAGAAGGAAAAGAAACCACCATTTCAGGTAAATTAAAAACAACCTCCAGGCAAAGGACTATACCTGCAAAATAACTTTCCTTCTAGTATAAAATTTAGAACAGAGGAACAGAAGGAGCCCATTTTTAAAAGCAGCAGCTTCCAATCCGTTCATTTACCACTCACTAAAATTCAAAAGTTGGTTCATTGTCGAATCCAGTCATTACACCATAATATGAGGCTTTAACAAATTGAAATTTCTTTTATGTATTTGTTCCTCTACACTGGATAAAAACAGCACTGGGTGAAAAAGCCACTCAGAAACTCAGAGGTAGACAGAATTGCCCAGGAACATAAGCTTAGATTCTGATGAGGTAAGTGCATTTCTAGAAACTTCATTTCCACATACAATATATTTAACAATTCTTTAACAATTGAGCAATTATTGAAGTCCCAATACTCTTTGGATGTGCACCAACTGAGTGAAAGTTGATTAAGGTGAAATTTGTGGCAGGCAGGTCTCCTAGCAAGAACAGAGAAGGGCTGATGCCTCTGTTAATTAGATGCCCCACCGCAGGAAGGAACTGTATGGTGCCAAAGCTATGTGCTAGATTCACAACTCTACTGTCACATCCCTGCACTCTCCTAAGGTCCAAACAACACATAAGGGAGCTAAGCTGGAGCCCTCTGCTCCTGAATCCCCCTCACCTTGCCACCCAGCCTGCAGGTCTGTTTTGAAACCTCAAAATTCCACAAAGCTCTTTTTGGGGAATCGGGGTGGAGGGTATTAGGTGGGGATGAAGTTAACTAACAACTGTAGAGCTGTAGTCTCTAAAGGCTTCACCCTGAACAGCCTCTTAAAGCTTTTGACAGGAACCTTTTCAAAATTCCCCAAAGTGTGCAAAAAAAGCACACTAAAGTAGTGGGAGACATTCTTCCAGCTTCTTTAGATAAGGTTGAAATAGCCTGAATCCCACTCAGATGGTGGTTTGGACTGTGCTGTGAAAACCTTTTCTTACTAGTCAGATAACCCATCAACCATAATAACAACACAGACATTCTTTGCCAGCTGCTGAACTCACTTCCTGGAAGGCACTGACCAGATTGTCTTTTCCTCTTAACCAAATAAATGAGTTAAGTATTTTAAACACATTTGACCAGCACGTAATAAGGTTATGTAACACCTTTGGTTAAATACTTCCATATTCCTCAGTTTAGTGGCCTTGCTTTGATTCTGAGGATGAGATTTAGGGTGGGAGTGGGAGGGCAGCAGGGGAAGGGAAGATGCCTTCAAGGATGTATTCAAGACAAAAACCTCCAGGGATAGTCCTGGAGGCCTAGGGGGCTAAAGGCTCCTGGGGCTGGGGTTCGATCCCTCCTGAAGCCATAAACAGATATTCCACACCCCCCACAAGACCAGCATGCCTCAGTGAGACCCGGGGAGGCCAAATAAATAAATGAACGCTGTTTTTTCTTTAAAAAAAGAGAAAAAATCCTGAATATATTTTCTCTGAGTTCAGTTGAGTTCAGTCGCTCAGTCGTGTCAGACTCTGTGACCCCATGAATCGCAGCACGCCAGGCCTTCCTGTCCATCACCAACTTCCGGAGTTCACTCAGACTCACGCCCATTGAGTCCGTGATGCCATCCAGCCATCTCATCCTCGGTCGTCTCCTTCTCCTCCTGCCCCCGATCCCTCCCAGCATCAGAGGCTATTCCAAAGAGTCAACTCTTCCTATGAGGTGGCCAAAGTACTGGAGCTTCAGCTTTAGCATCATTCCTTCCAAAGAAATCCCAGGGCTGATCTCCTTGCAGTCCAAGAGACTCTCAAGAGTCTTCTCCAACACCACAGTTCAAAAGCATCAATTCTTCAGTGCTCAGCCTTCTTCACAGTCCAACTCTCACATCCATACATGACCACAGGAAAAACCATAGCCTTGACTAGACGGACCTTAGTCGGCAAAGTAATGTCTCTGCTTTTGAATATGCTATCTAGGTTGGTCAAAACTTTTCTTCCAAGGAGTAAGCGTCTTTTAATTTCATGGATGCAGTCGCCATCTGCAGTGATTTTGGAGCCCAAAAAAATAAAGTCTGATACTGTTTCCCCGTCTATTTCCCATGAAGTGATGGGGCCAGATGACATGATCATCATTTTCTGAATGTTGACCTTGAAGCCAACGTTTTCACTCTCCTCTTTCACTTTCATCAAGAGGCTTTTTAGTTCCTCTTCACTTTCTGCCATAAGGGTGGTGTCATCTGCATCTGCAGAGGATTTCTCCCGGCAATCTTGATTCCAGCTTGTGCTTCTTCCAGCCCAGCGTTTCTCATGATGTACTCTGCATATAAGTTAAATAAGCAGGGTGACAATATACAGCCTTGACGCACTCCTTTTCCTATTTGGAACCAGTCTGCTGTTCCATGTCCAATTCTAACTGTTGCTTCCTGACCTGCATACAGATTTCTCAAGAGGCAGTTCAGGTGGTCTGGTATGCTCATCTCTTTCAGAATTTTCCACAGTTTATTGCAATCCACACAGTCAAAGGCTTTGGCACAGTCAAAGTCAATAAAGCAGAAATAGATGTTTTTCTGGAACTCTCTTGCTTTTTCCATGATCCAGCAGATGTTGGCAATTTGATCTCTGGTTCCTCTGCCTTTTCTAAAACCAGCTTGAACATCAGGAAGTTCACAGCTCACGTATTGTTGAAGCCTGGCTTGGAGAATTTTAAGCATTACTTTACTAGCCTTTGAGATAAGTGCAATTGTGGGGTGGTTTGGGCATTCTTTAGCATTGCCTTTCTTTGGAATTGGAATGAAAACTGACCTTTTCCAGTCCTGTGGCCACTGCTGAGTTTTCCAAATTTGCTGGCATATTGAGTCTAGCACTTTGACAGCATCATCTTTCAGGATTTGAAATAGCTCCACTGGAATTCCATCACCTCCACTAGCTTTGTTCGTAGTGATGCTTTCTAAGGCCCACTTGACTTCACATTCCAGCATGTCTGGCTCTAGATGAGTGATCACACCATCGTGATTATCTGGGTCGTGAAGATCTTTTTTGTACAGTTCTTCTGTGTATTCTTGCCACCTCTTCTTAATATCTTCTGCTTCTGTTAGGTCCAGACCATTTCTGTCCTTTATCGAGCCCATCTTTGCATGAAATGTTCCCTTGGTATCTCTAATTTTCTTGAAGAGATCTCTAGTCTTTCCCATTCTGTTGTTTTCCTCTATTTCTTTGCATTGATCGCTGAAGAAGGCTTTCTTATCTCTTCTTGCTATTCTTTGGAACTCTGCATTCAGATGCTTATATCTTTCCTTTTCTCCTTTGCTTTTTGCTTCTCTTCTTTTCACAGCTATTTGTAAGGCCTCCCCAGACAGCCATTTTGCCTTTTTGCATTTCTTTTCCATGGGGATGGTCTTGATCCCTATCTCCTGTACAATGTCACGAACCTCATTCCATAATTCATCAGGCACTCTATCTATCAGATCTAGACCCTTAAATCTATTTCTCACTTCCACTGTATAATCATAAGGGATTTGATTTAGGTCATACCTGAATGGTCTAGTGGTGTTGCCCACTTTCTTCAATTTAAGTCTGAATTTGGCAATCAGGAGTTCATGATCTGAGCCACAGTCAGCTCCCGGTCTTGTCTTTGTTGACTGTATAGAGCTTCTCCATCTTTGGCTGCAAAGAATATAATCAATCTGATTTCGGTGTTGACCATCTGGTGATGTCCATGTGTAGAGTCTTCTCTTGTGTTGTTGGAAGAGGGTGTTTGCTATGACCAGTGCATTTTCTTGGCAAAACTCTATTAGTCTTTGGCCTGCTTCATTCCGCATTCCAAGGCCAAATTTGCCTGTTACTCCAGGTGTTTCTTGACTTCCTACTTTTGCATTCCAGTCCCCTATAATGAAAAGGACATCTTTTTTGGGTATTAGTTCTAAAAGATCTTGTAGGTCTTCATAAAACCGTTCAACTTCAGCTTCTTCAGCATTACTGGTTGGGGCATAGATTTGGATAATTGTGATATTGAATGGTTTGCCTTGGAGACGAACAGAGATCATTCTGTCATTTTTGAGATTGCATCCAAGTACTGCATTTCGGACTCTTTTGTTGACCATGATGGCTACTCCATTTCTTCTGAGGGATTCCTGCCCACAGTAGTAGATATAATAGTCATCTGAGTTAAATTCACCCATTCCAGTCCATTTTAGTTCGCTGATTCCTAGAATGTCGATGTTCACTCTTGCCGTCTCTTGTTTGACCACTTCCAGTTTGCCTTGATTCGTGGACCTGACATTCCAGGTTCCTATGCAATATTGCTCTTTACAGCATTGGATCTTGCTTATGTGACCAGTGACATCCACACCTGGGTATTGTTTTTGCTTTGGCTGCATCCCTTCATTCTTTCTGGAGTTACTTCTCCACTGAGCGCCTTATGCAGAAAACAAACAAACAAAAAAACTCATTTCCTATAGCAGAAAGGTTCCCACCAGATGATAGAGTCTGGACATGCACAAATCTCTCCATGGGAGGCCTCCACACATCACTGAGTGGAGGAAACAGGAAGTGTGAAGCCTCTTGCTTCTCCAAGGAAAGGAATGCAGATTGGACCTCTTTGGGGGGCAAGATGATTTTCCTAACAAAGAAAGAAGAAAGTGAAGTCACTCAGTAGTGTTCGGCTCTTTGCGACCCCGCGGACTGTAGCCCACCAGGATTCTCCTTCCATGGGATTCTCCAGGCAAGAATACTGGAATGGGTTGCCATTTCCTTCTCCAGGGGTTTCTTAACAAAATGACCCCAGTAAAGCTCTTGTAGTCAATTAATATGAACTCAAAGATGACATGGGAACGACTCAATACTTCATTACTCTAGTGATAATCACGTTGTTATCACTCTTTGTGTAGAGATGAGGAAATGAGGAATTAAAAAGATCACTCACTGCCTTCAAAGAGGTACACCCCTAAGTGGCTGGTATAGAAACATATGATCCCTCAGTTCCTGCCTTAATCATCTCTAACAGATAACTTGGCATATTTTCTAACTCCAGATTCTGTTTCTTCAAAATAACACCTCCAAGAATCAGAAAAGAGACTCACTGTAATGTTAGCGGGTCATCCAAACTTGGTAGGAGAAAGATTCAAAGCAAATAATAAATGATAGTTAACGATTCTGTCTGAATCTCATTTCTCAGTATCCTTGATTGCATATACAATACAGAATTATAGAAGGCTGGCTGTACCAGTTCTTTATTGACTCTAATTTGACCAACAAAGCTTATGTGTTCCAAGGGCCTCATAATTCAATAAAATAGGAATACATCATCCACCATATCCTATTCTAGAATACATTTTTTGGAGGGACAAGCAATTCAGGTATTAAAAATAAAAAAGCAGCAACCCCCCCCCCCAGCTGGAAATTATGAATGAACATTATTCACGGGAAGCCAGAGGAACACAAAAACAAAAACCCATGAAGATTTTATCCCTGTTTGTTCTGACCTGGACCCAGGGTGACAGAGGGCAAGTCACACAGCTTCTCTGCTCTCTTCACCCAGTAAATGCTGCATTTCTCAGGGCCTTACTCAAAAGCTTTCACTTTCTCAGAATTATACCCTCACTAACCATCCTGGATAGAAGAGGTCTCTTCTTATTTTTCACTTCTGAAGCAGGAACTGTCATTAACACTCATGTAATATATTCATTTCTTTGCATCTTGTGTGGTACTGATATATATCTGTCTTAACACTCAAAGTGGAAAAAATAAAACAAAAAACATGTATCGTGAACTGAAGCACTCTAGACCTTAGGAGCGATCTGCCATTATGTGTCCCTATACAAGCTGCCTAACCCTCCAAGATTCAGTTTCTGCACTTGAGTAAAAAGGGTATTGCTCATCACCAGTGTCTGTAAAGATTCAACAAGGTATAAATGCATCAAATGCTGAGCAAGGGGGCTGACAGGGAAGAGACTGTCAGTGAGCGTTGGGTTTCTTTCCCTTTCTCGTAACAAGATTATAAACTCCCAGACTGGGATTGCATCTTACATGTCAGAACAGCCTTGAAAGAGGCAATGACTTCAAATATTTGTGGAATTCATATTTTGAATAATAATGAGAGAAGTATAAAGAAGCAGAAAGCCAAAACAGCAAGTGCAACTGAAAGAAACCAGTATTTGGACACATGATATTCTTGTTTGTTTCAGAAAATATTAGTAAACAGTTCCCAGGGCTTCAGGAGGAGACGAGGAAAATGATAGCTTCACGTGGAAAAGGATTATGGGGTGAGCTTTTGACATGGAGGCTACATGAAGTGGAAGGTTGTGTAAGAGGAAATGGCAGGAGAATCAGACATGGATTCTCCATGGGCGAAGTGGCAGGGAATGCTAGTGTTCAGAGATGATAAAAAAAATAACCCACCTCTATTGTGTTTCCTTCAAAAAAAAGACTATAATTTGTTATAAAAAAATTAGAAACAGAACCAGGGACACAGAAAACAAACTTACAGCTACCAAAGGAGAAAAGGAGGGGGAGGGATAAAATAAGAATATGGGATTAACAGATAGATAACACTATATATAAAATAGATAACCTTTAAGGACCTACTTTATTGCACAGGGATTTATATTCAATATCTTATAATGTAAAGAATCTGAAAATGAATATACATATGTGTGTGTATATATATATACACATATATATAACCAAATCAGTTTGCTGTACACCTGAATCTCACACAATATTGTAAATCAACCATAATTAAATAAATAAATACATCAATAAGAATTAAAAATTTTATTGAAACAGCAGGAAGTGCCAAAAAAAAATCAGGGAAAAAAAGTTTTAAATGACATATCAACTTTGTGACTAGATAATATCTTCCAAACTAACACTCAAAGAGCTTAATTCAACCCCCAAGTTTGGCTAAAGAAAGTAGGTTCTGGAACCAGTGAAAATTAAAACAGACTAATCATATTAGAATTTCCTTTGCAGATTAGTGGTACTGGATTAAGAATTGTTTCCAGCTCATAGAATAAACACATTTAAACCTTGAAAGAGGCATCCTCTTGCAATCTTTTTTTTTTTTTTTTTCAATTTGGAAAACAGAAGATGAACCAAAGAGCCTGGAAATACTTAAGTTCACAAAATGTGTCCGTGACAAAACCAAATAAAAACTACCACCTCATATCTGGACTTCACCTTAGAAATGCACTATTGAAACATTCCAGTGTTCTGTCGGAATCTTCCACAAGACACTCTCCATAGATAATGTTTTGTCCTCATCACCTCCCTTGTGAAGAAAAAAATCACATTGATAAGCACCCACTCAACTCACTCCTAAGCAGCCCACATGTTAATTTCTCAACAACACAAATTTAATTCATCTCAGCATGATTCTCCTGTGGTGCGTACCCCTCCACATAAACAAAATGGGGATTCGTTGCCATGGCAACAGAGTGTGACTTTGATCAGCTTCAATGATCATTGGCAGTCACATGCCTTTGATAGATACCAAATTGTGAGTAAGGTTTGATTTATTCAATTTTTCAACCTCTGATTCTGTAAGAGGCTACTTCCATTCGCCAGAAGGAGTTGAGGGGAAAAAAAAAGAAACAAAACAAAACAAAAAAACTATAAGACAGCTATACTTTTGAGACAACAAAGTGCTTAGGGAATGTAAAAATCGATGAGGAGGTGAGTACCTTGAGAATGACTTTGGTTCACCTTTTGTATAACCTGGTCTATGGGCCGTGCCAAGCCACCAGGAAGAAGAGGCTGTTTCCCTTTTCCTTTCACGGCAGATGTAGGTGATATTTAAGGTTGTGTGTGCAGGTGTTTTGGGGGTTGATTTGTGTGGGAAGAAGAGAGGTGGTAGCCTGTAGCTTGACAGAAGAGGAGAGAAAAAAAGTCTGAACAATGTGTTGAAAAAGACTACAGTCTGAGCTGCACAGGACCAGCTGTTTTTGCTAATTAGAATAACAAAAATAGCACATGCTAAAATGTTTTTCTTTTTTTTTCTCAAAAGCAATGAATGCTCTAGGAACTATAAGGAATGAGCTTTAAAATCCGTTCAAATGGAGGAACATTTCAGGAACCATATGGGGAATGAACTGAAAAGGAGAAGGAGAGTAGGGAAATAACATTTGATTTTCGGCTGAATTTTTTCTGAAAGATGATAAATTGGGGCTATTTTTCCTTTTTCTTAACATTTAATAGGAAATGTTTTCATCATATCTATATTTCACAAAAATGCCAGTGTTTCTGTATTTTATAGAACGTGGTATATAAGCATCGTGCCCACTCCAAACCAAGGGAGGGTGGGCGCTGAAAAGAGTTGCATATGCTCTATCATACATATTGCATGTCTCATCTCCTCCCTCACGTTTTCTCCAAAGCAGTAAAGAGTAATTCAAAAACTTTGAATACAGGAATAACGTTTGTGACAACGACAACATTCTGGACATCTGCACTGTTAGAGTACTTATAATAAAGTCACATGGCCATGGGGAAATTTCACAGAATTACAATCACAGTAATTTGCCAAGGTGTATAACTAGTTTGTTTTCAGCTGTTCTTCTCATGAATAATTATCAAGCAGGAATATCCTAAAGCTAGCACAAGCTGTCACTTAACCAAAATATTCAATATTTAACATCGAATTTGGAATTTCATAAGTGAAAATAATTACTGTAAAAGCAAAATAATATACATGTGTATATTTGCATGCCTAAATGCACACAACTACATGTTAAAATTCAGATTCCAATGCATCCTTATCAAATGAAAGCATGTCTTGAAAATTGAGGAGGAACAGAAAAGATCTAAGCACAAGTAAATCTCAGCCATTTTCAAGTACAGCTTGGTCTTCAGTGCTTTAAGGATTGCCTGTCAATGCAAAGAGGAAAATGAGAGCCATCTTCTGCATATGGATGGTAGCTGATTACAACTGGGTTAGAATCTTTATTAGAGTTTTTAAATGTTTGAAACCAAAGACTATATAATGGATAAAAACTTATGTTTTTAAATTAATACAAGTGCATCACTAAACATTTTAGTGTTAATTTTTGGACTGAATATCACAGTTCAAGTATTTTCTAAAAATCTTTATCCCTCTAGTGAGAATGTAAGAAGAATGTCATTTCTCATGATGCACATTACCATACTATTAAATCTGGTTTATATATATATATATATATATGTATATGTATATGTATATGTAAAATTTCTAATATCTCGTTATAAACTATTTGACTGGAGCAAATGGAGATTTCGTTCTTAGCTTCAGAAACCTACAATGTATCACAAGTTTATAAAATGAGTACTTTAAGTCATTGGAATAATTCTAATATATATTAAGGATTTTTGTTTTACTGTTTACTTTCTCATTAGTAGTAAAGTTCTCAGTAATACAGCTTAAGAATTTTTTTCACTTGAATAAAAGAGAAATGATATTGGAGAAGAAACTCAAACATGAAAATCAAATCTAACTGAATTGTGGGTAATAAGTAGAAATTCCTTTGGGGGATAAATAGTATTTTCACTTGGATAATACCATTTGGTTCTCTGAATAGATTATTAGCTTCCCCAAAACTTTAGGGAAATAATTCTATGTTGTCTCTCATGATTCATTTTAATCACACCTATATGAAGTAGATAAAGAAATGTATTCAATAAAATTAGGACTCATTGCAAATATAACAAAGGTACAAAATGCCATCCACTTTAATTTGTAAATGATCACAAGCTTTCAGAGAGATATAGGACTTTTGAGCATGAGAGTAGATAATTCTGGTGAAAAGGGTGTTGCTGCTGCTGCTGCTGCTAAGTCGCTTCAGTCATGTCCGACCCTGTGCGACCCCATAGATGGCAGCCCACCAGGCTCCCCCATCCCTGGGATTCTCCAGGCAAGAATACTGGAGTGGGTTGCCATTTCCTTCTCCAATGCATGAAAGTGAAAAGTCAAAGTGAAGTCACTCAGTCGTGTCCGACTCTTCGCGACCCCATGAACTGCAGCCTACCAGGCTCCTCCATCCATGGGATTTTCCAGGCAAGAGTACTGGAGTGGGGTGCCATTGCCTTCTCCGAAAAGAGTGTTAGTTGGGAAATAAAAATAGGACTAGTTACCCAACTAGGCTTCTCAGGGATTCCTCAATATTTATGCCAAATCCAATTTAAGCTTTAGTTTTCCCATCACTAGAAATGTAACTATTTGGCACAATAAGAAAGATATTAGTATTACTGCAAAAAGAGCATGTTAAAATAAGTAGGTTTACTTGATCACAACAGAAACCCATGAGTGATAACCTAAAGCAAGCAAACAGTTGATCAGTAAATGATGAAAACAGAAATGGTTAATTCATACATACAATCATTGCAGCCACCACATCACACATGTGCCTGTACATGACTGGCAGATCAGAAGGTCCAAAATTTAAGCTTTAGTTTTCCCATCACTAGAAATGTAACTATTTGGCACAATAAGAAAGATATTAGTATTACTGCAAAAAGAGCATGTTAAAATAAGTAGGTTTACTTGATCACAACAGAAACCCATGAGTGATAACCTAAAGCAAGCAAACAGTTGATCAGTAAATGATGAAAACAGAAATGGTTAATTCATACATACAATCATTGCAGCCACCACATCACACATGTGCCTGTACATGACTGGCAGATCAGAAGGTCCAGTCTTCAAACTAGACTCTCCTTCCTCCTTCTCTCCTTCTCTTCAGACTTGCCAATTGGCTATTTCCTCTCCTATACTGCTGCTGCAGTTTGACTTCATTCTCCCATCTTTATCTGCCTAGCTGATTTTAATTGCTCTAATATCAATTTTCCCATCATCAAGGCGTCCTCATTCAACCCACCATCCACACAAACGAGGGTCTCACAAAAACCTCTTCAGCTTCATCACCTGTACCCTATCTTCACTTCCTATTTCTTCTTTTGCTCAGAATGTTTGACTTCTCTACCCAGCCTCTGACTACCTATTCATACCTCCCAAGATTCACTTCTCTGTATCCATCTTCTCTGAATAGCCTTTCCAATTTCCCAAGGTGAAAAGTCGTTTTGACTCTGTTGTACTACCTTTCAACTTAACTCTATTATATGTATGTGTATGTTAGTTGTTCAGTTGTGTCCGACTCTTTGTGACCCCATGGACTGTTGTAGCCTACCAGGCTCCTCTGTCCATGGAATTCTCCAGGCAAGAATACTGGAGTGGGTTGCCATTCCCTTCGCCAAGGGATCTTCTTGAAACAGAGACTGAACCCGAGACTGAACCCTGGTCTCCTGCATTGCAAGCAGATTCTTTACCACTGTGCCACCTGGGTAGATTACAAGTCCTAATCAAAATACTCTGGAGCAAAAACATTTCCTATTTCTACTAACTATTGGGCATATTTTTGAAAATGCACATAGTAGGTGTTGAATTTAATCAATTGCTGAGAAAATTGGTCCCAGGGTTTGCTGGAATGAGTGAAAGTACTTCTAATAAACGCACTCATTATTTATAACTATTAAAAATAGATAATAGAAGACTTCTGGTATAAAATGGCATCTGGCCACCATCCCCTGGCACTGCCTCTCCCAATTGTCAATAACATACATATGAAAATTAAAATCTCTAACAAGACTGACAGGAAACTCAGTGCCAGAAATCTGGGAAAAATTCAGAGTGATTATAAGGCTGATGCATCAAGAGTGAGAAAACAGTCAGTAGCCTATCCAAGCATCACCCCATAGAACAGAAAAGTCTACAACCTTGAAAGAGCAGTGGGTAATTTTTTAGGTTCCCATTGTCTGTTGCACAGCTCAGCTCAGAGATTCAGATCCCTTAATAAACAGGAAACTGAATAGTCATTCTGTTCAAAATGGGTGCTGATTTTCAGGCAGACAGAATATTAAACTCCCTTCCTGTTCACTCATGTTTTTATGCTATCCAGATAGGAAAACCTCTCAGAAAATAATAGTTGAGGAAAAGTGGTGGGAGGATAATTACAGCACGTTGCATCCTGGGAGATACTGTACTCAACAAATGAAGCGTGCTAGAAAGAACTGGACCAATACTGCCCTCGATGAATCCTGAAGGTTATAGTTTCAGTTAACTCCATTATTTTGGAGTGGGTGGTGCGGTCAGCAGAAGGCAGCAGGAGCACACTATGTAAATGTTCACGGGCATTAGAAATTAGGAAACAAAATGAACATGTTAAGTTATCCAATAGTATGGATAAAGGTGCAAGGGGGTGGGAAATGGAAGGTAATGAATCTGAAAAAAAGTTCTCATTTGAGTGAATTTAAGCGAAATCTTGCCTGGAGAATCCCAGGGATGGGGGAGCCTGGTGGGCTGCTGTCTATGGGGTCGCAGAGAGTCGGATATGACTGAAGCGACTTACAGCAGCAGCAAGAGAAATAAAACAAAGGACCTGTGATTAAATATGGTAAAACAAGAAAATATCACTCATGTTTTAGATATTTCTCTCTCTTATAAAAACCAGGAAACAATTTTAGGAAATTGTAAGCCAGCCTCAATATACCATAAAAATAAAGAATATTTGAGGCAAAATAAAAAGAAAGTGGGATGAAAAGACTACTAAAACTCGAATTAAAATTAAAAACCTCGTGAATAGGAAAGCTAGGATATACAATCTAGTGATGAGCTCTGAAACAATTTAAAAATCTGTTAGCCTTACATTGCTGTTACAAATATATTTTCAAATCTGATTGCAATTAAAAAAAATACTTAGAACATACCTGATATAAAAATAATTTACTACTAACCATCAAAGTCCAACATCCCTTTGGATAGGAACAAAGAGAGACTAAAGGATGGAGAAGGGTCTATAAAAACATTTGCTATGGATAAACACAAGATATCGTTTCTTTCTATACTTCTTTTTTGCCATACCACACAGCATGTGAGATCTTAGCTCCCCCACCAGGGACTGAATCTGCAACCACTGCATTGCACTGGATTGCTGGGGAAGTCCCTCTTGTAACACTGTAATTCTTAGAAAAATGCAAGTTGGATATTTTGAAAAATGAGTAGGAAAAGTATCAAGAAATCCACTTCGCTAATAATTAGAGAAGATGAAAGCATAATTCATTAAAACAATAGCAAACAAAACAAAGGCAACAAAAAGTACAGAAATACAAAAGCTGAAGGAAATAAAACATAAAAAGGAGGATAATCATAAAAAAGACCAATTTATCAGTTTTTCAAAAATTGGAAATAGCTGGAAAACGACCAGTTTGACTGAAAAGACACACTCTGTGTGCTGCTACTATGATAAATCTAATTTGGAAGTGCAGGTAAATGCTAAAAATAAAAAAGGGAGTAAAGATTTCTCAAGCAAATACAAATTAAATGAAAGTTAAGGTAGCAATGATAACATAGGGCAATGCAGCTTTTAAGTTAGAAACATAAAATGTGATAAAAGTACAGTGTTTTATATTGATAAAAGTTATGATAAAACTATAGCAGCCATGAAACTTTACATGTCAAATAATAAAACATTCAAATGTAAAACTAGGAGATGAACATAAGATGAAAAAGGGAAAGAAACAAGTTGTCATAATAGATTTTAATACATCTTGGCTGATCATGAAAAATTTAACAATGGAGAACTGGACTATTATAATGAAAACAACAGTAACGTGAAGAATTGATAGAATAGTTGATAGATATATGTATTGAGTTGCCTACTCTAAAAGCAGAATTTGCTTTTGAAGAATACATGTATAGCACACTTAAAAAATGATAAGGTACTAATTCATAGGGGGGAGCTCAAAAAGTATTAGAAACAGAAATAATACAGAAAAGTATAGCTAAGACTATATCTGTATATATACATACACACAAACACACAATACTTACACACATATATATCCTAAAATAGAAATATTAGTGCATTTCATAATGTCTTATTAGTGCAATTCAGTCACTCAGTCGTGTCCAGCTCATTGCGACCCCATGGACTGCAGCACACCAGGCTTCCATGTCCATCACCAACTTCTGTAGCCTACTCAAACTCATGTCCATTGTGTCGGTGATGCTATCCAACCATCTCATCCTCTGTCATCCTCTTCTCCTCCCGCCCCCAATCCCTCCCAGTATCAGGGAAGGATTTCCAATGAGTCTGTTCTTCGCATCAGGTGGCCAAAGTATTGGAGTTTCAACTTCAGCCTTAGTCCTTCCGATGAATATTCAGGACTGATTTCCCTTAGGATTGACAGGTTGGATCTCCTTGTAGTCCAAGGGACTCTCAAGAGTTTGCTCCAACACCACAGTTGAGAACCATCAAAACTTCAGCACTCAGCTTTCTCTATAGTCCAACTCTCACATCCATACATGACTACTGGAAAAACCATAGCTTTGACTAGATGGATCTTTGTTGGTAAAGTAATGTCTCTGCTTTTTAATATGCTGTCTAAGTTGGTCATAACTTTTCTTCCAAGGAGCAAGTGTCTTTTTAATTTCACAGCTGCAATGATTCTGGAGCCCCTAGAAATAAAGTCTCTAACTATTCCCATTGTTTCCCCATCTATTTGCCATGAAGTGATGAAGCCAGATGCCATGACCTTAGTTTTCTGAATGTTGAGCTTTAAGCCAACTTTTTCACTCTCCTCTTTCACTTTCATCAAGAGGCTCTTTAGTTATTCTTTGCTTTCTGCCATAAGAGTAGTGTCATCTGTATATCTGAGGTTATTGATATTTCTCACTGCAACCTTGATTCCAGCTTGTGCTTCATCCAGCCTGGCATTTTGCATGATATACACTGCATATAAATTAAATAAGCAGGGTGACAATATTCAGCCTTGACATACTCCTTTCCCTATTTGGAACTAGTCTGTTGTCCCATATCCAGTTCTAACTGTTGCTTCCTGACCTGCATACAGATTTATCAGGAGGCAGGTCAGGTGGTCTGGTATTCCCATCTCTTGAAGAATTTTCCACAGTTTGTTGTGATCCACAGTCAAAGGTTTTGGTGAAGTCAATAAAGCAAAAGTAGATGTTTTTCTGGAACTCTCTTGCTTTTTCAATGATCCAGCAGATGTTGGCAATTTGATCTCTGGCTCCTCTGCCTTTTCTAAGTCTAGCTTGAACATCTGGAAGTTCACAGTTCACGTACTGTTGAAGCCTGACTTGGAGAATTTTGAGCATTACTTTGCTAGCATGTGAGATGAGTACAAGTGTGTGGTAGTTTGAACATTCTTTGGCATTGCTTTTCTTTGGGATTGGAATGAAAACTGACCTTTTCCAGTCCTGTGGCCACTACTGTTTTCCAGATTTGTTGGCTTATTGAGTGCAGCACTTTCACAGCATCATCTTTCAGGATTTGAAACAGCTCAACTGGAATGCCATCACCTCCACTAGATTTGTTCGTACTGTTGCTTTCTAAGGCCCACTTGACTTCGCATTCCAGGATGTCTGGCTCTAGGTGAGTGATCACACTATCGTGGTTATCTGGGTCATGAAGATCTTTTTTTGTATAATTCTTCTATGTATTCTCACCACCTCTTCTTAATATGTTCTTCTCATAGATCCATACCATTTCTGTCCTTTATTGAGCCCATCTTTGCATGAAATCTTCCCTTGGTATCACTAGTTTTCTTAAAGAGATCCCTAGTCTTTCCCATTCTATTGTTTTCCTCATCTCTTGCATTGATCACTGAGGCAGGCTTTTTTATCTCTCCGTGCTATTCTTTGGAACTCTGCATTCAAATGGGTATATCTTCCTTTTCTCCTATGCTTTTCATTTCTCTTCTTTTCATAGCTGTTTATAAGGCCCCCTAAAACAATCACTTTGCTTTTTTGCATTTCTTTTTCTTGGCGATGGTCTTGATCACTGCCTCCTGTATAATGTCACGAATCTCCATCCATAGTTCTTCAGGCACTCTATCAGATCTAATCCCTTGAAATCTATTTCTCACCTCCACTGTATAATCATAAGGGATTTGATTTAGGTCATACCTGAATGGTCTAGTGGTTTTCTCTACTTTCTTTCTTCAATTTAAGTCTGAATTTGGCAATAAGGAGTTCATGATCGGAGCCACAGTCAGCTCCCAGTCTTGTTTTTGCTGACTTTATAGAGCTTCTCCATCTTTGGCTTCAAAGAACACAATCAATCTTATTTTGGTATTGACCATCTGGTGATGTCCATGTGTAGAGTCTTCTCTTGTGTTATTGGAAGAGGGTGTTTGCTATGACCAGTGAGTTCTCTTGGCAAAACTCTGTTAGCCTTTGACCTGCTTCATTTTGTACTCCAAGGCCAAATTTGCCTGATACTCGAGTTATCTCTTGACTTCCTACTTTTTTATTCAGTCTCCTATAATGAAAAAGACATCTTCTTTGGGTATTAATTCTAGAAGGTCTTGTAGACCTTTCATAGAACCATTCAGCTTCAGCTTCTTTGGCATTAGTGATTGGGCATAGACTTGGATTACTGTGATATTGAATGGTTTGCCTTGGAAACGAATAGAGATCATTCTGTCATTTTTGAGACTGCACCCAAGTACTGCAGTTTGGACTCTTGTTGACTATGAGGGCTACTCCATTTCTTCTAAGGGATTTTTGCCCACAATAGTAAATATAATAGTCATCTGAGTTAAATTCTCCCATTCCGGTCCATTTTAGTTCACTGATCCTAAAATGTCAATGTTCACTCTTGCCATCTGTTTGATCACTTTAAATTTACCTTGTTTCATGGACCTAACATTCCAGGTTCCTATGTAATATTATTCTTACAGCATCGGACTTTACTTCCATAAGCAGTCACATCCACAGCTTGGTGTTGTTTTCACTTTGGCTCCATCTCTTCATTCTTTCTGGTGTTATTTCTCCATTCTTCTCCAGTGGTATATTGGGCACCTGCCAATGTAGGGAGTTCATCTTTCAGTGTCATATCTTTTTGCCTTTTCATATTGTTCATGGGGTTCTCAAGGCAAGAATATTGTAGTGGTTTGCCATTACCTTCTCCAGTGGACCATGTTTTATCAGCACTCTCCACCATGACTCGTCCGTTTTTGGTGGCCCTACATGGCATGGTTCATAGTTTCATTCAGTTAGACAAGGCCTTGGTCCATGTGATCAGTTTGATTAGCTTTCTGTGACTATGGTTTTCATTCTGTCTACCCTTTGAGGGATAATGATAAATGGCTTATGGAAGCGTCCTGATAGAAGAGACTTACTGTAGGGGAAACTGGGTCTTTTCAAAAATTACCATGGCTTTCAACATATGCAAAAAAAAAAAAAGCTAAATATTTTTAGTTCATCATTTAATATCCTCAATTGTCTTACCTTTTCAAGTGCCCCTCCACCTTAAACCTCTAAGAAAATTTCCATCCATATGTCCCAAAGAAAAAGAGTCTTAGGGCACACCATTTCTCCCTAAAATGTCCACCCCCTACAACCCAATTATCTGAATTATTTGTCCTCAATATTCCATTTAAATATAATTCTATCTTTGATGCTTTTCCTTGCTGCTGCTGCTGGTAAGTCGCTTCAGTCGTGTCCGACTCTGTGCGATCCCATAGATGGCAGCCCACCAGGCTCCTCCACCCCTGGGATTCTCCAGGCAAGAACACTGGAGTGAGTTGCCATTTCCTTCTCCAATGCGTGAAAGTGAAGTCGCTCAGTTGTGTCTGACCCTCAGTGACCCCATGGACTGCAGCCCACCAGGCTCCTCCATCCATGGGATTTTCCAGGCAAGAGTACTGGAGTGGGTCCTTGCTCCTCTAAAATTTCAATAGCAAGAATCTCTGGTACCTTCTTTTACATTTATCATGGATAACTGTCTATGGACAAGATCTTGGTGAGCTCTCACATATGCACAAATTTTCAAAATCTTTAAAATGACAGGCCGATTGATCCATTTAACTTTGAAATTTGGAATATCCCACAATATTGTTCCTACAAAATTTTCTAAATCAATTCTGATGTTTGAGGTTTATCCCAGCACACACTCTGAGAACGTATTTCTGAAAAGTATTATGCAATTTCATAGACCCAAATGAACATTTAAAATGGGATAAATTACAGTAAAATAGTGCAGTACTTTCCTGCCACCAGATTGCAGGCATACTATTACACTAATAAATAAAAATGGATATGATAAACTGTTTTCAATTATGCACTATTTGGAACTATATTAAGTATTCTAATAAGAGGAGAAAATGGCAATATAAAAATGCTTATAGAAAAATGCAACAAAATAAACATTTAATGAAAGGTTCAGAGGGGAGAAATGTGTTCTCTTCTATTCTTTCTCTGAGAAACAAAGCTGCTCAATATAAGACACCAATTCAAACGCAAAATGGGAAGTACAAAGAGCACAGGATGAAGAAAGTCAGTATCTGAGGAAGAAAGGCTCCTGGATAATTCAAATAGCATCTCCGTACCTCAGTTTACAACCTATAAAATAGGGGCTATTGGATTACATGGTTTCCAAGATTGATTCATCCTCAAAATTCTAGGGTAATTTGGTATAATGAACTACCATCTAGGCAAATGCCATAGACCATAATTCATGTCAAATAATCTTTGTCTTTTTAACAAATCATTATTACAACATGCAGAAACATTATTCAGAGTCAAAACATTATCTTTAAACTAAAATTAAATCATAATGTTACTGTTTATACCTAAAGGAACAAAATACAGCAGTTGTTCTTAAAAAAGGAACAAAAACTTAATTTAAACATGTATGTTCTGAGTTTATCATATTAAATATTATTGAAATGCTCCTTTTTAATTTCTATGTGGCTGTTGTACACTGCTGATAGACACTGCTTTTATAAAACAATACACTTCCACATAATTTTCCCCATGTGATCCTTCTATTTGTGATGTAGTTACTGAATTAAAACATTTGATTATGAGCATAAGCATATTAGCTTCTTTTCATATTTATTCAAATAGGTTTATAACCACATGTCATTTGAGAGATTTGTCAACTACATATTACATACATGCTAAATAATTTTTTTATACCACAAGGTGGCATCTTCTTATTTTCATATAAACCTCTGAATATTAACATAATTTGAATAATTCCATACACCTGAACTATTTTTTTATTTTAAGACAACCACTTAGCAGCTGTGCAAATATATGGCAATTCTGTTACTTAATGCAAGTAGTACTTGTGGATATTTATGTGCTTGGGATATTCAGAATATTGAATCTTTAACAGACTGATGAGCTGTTCACACTAAAAAGTCAATAAACATTGTTCTCTAAATGTTATGTTCATAGAGATTAGTAACACAAAACATATGCTGCAAAATATATGTATTTAAATGAAAGCTTCCTTAGAAACAGCCAAATATCTGGAACCAAGTACATATCAGTTTGCTAATATTTTTGATACCCAGATTAAATACATAATTAATACATATGTATGCAATGACTACACCACGGTCGCCACTATGCTAGGCCCTTTTATATATCTTTTCGTAAAATTTCATGACAAATTTCCTGAAGAAACTAATTCTAAACCTCAAAACAACAGTCTAATGCTTCTCAAATTTTCAATAAAATAAATCATATGAGGAGATAAAGAAAATGTAAAATCCAAAGCCCCATCTCCTAGAAACTTCAAGTCTAAAACAATGCAATACACAATCAAAATCTACAAATATAAGTAACGAATTCCACTACATTAAAAATAAACTGATAAACAACAAGGATTTACTGTATAGCATAGAGAACTATTAATATACTCAATATCTTATAATAAACTATAATGGAAAAAATCAAAGAAAAAAGAATATAATTATATACATATTTATACACATAACAGTCACTTCACTGAACATCTAGTTCAGTTCAGTTCAGTCGCTCAGTCATGTCCGACTCTTTGCGACCCCGTGAATCGCAGCACACCAGGCCTCCCTGTCCATCACCAACTCCCGGAGTTCACCCAGACCCACGCCCATGGAGTCAGTCATGCCATCCAGCCATCTCATCCTCGGTCGTCCCCTTCTCCTCCTGCCCCCAATCCTGCCCAGCATCAGAGTCTTTTCCAATGAGTCAACTCTTCGCATGAGGTGGCCAAAGTACTGGAGCTTCAGCTTTAGCATCATTCCTTCCAAAGAAATCCCAGGGCTGATCTCCTTCAAAATGGACTGGTTGGATCTCCTTGCAGTCCAAGGGACTCTCAAGAGTCTTCTCCAACACCACAGTTCAAAAGCATCAATTCTTCGGCGATCAGCCTTCTTCACAGTCCAACTCTCACATCCATACATGACCACAGGAAANTCATTCCTTCCAAAGAAATCCCAGGGCTGATCTTCAGAATGGACTGGTTGGATCTCCTTGCAGTCCAAGGGACTCTCAAGAGTCTTCTCCAACACCACAGTTCAGAAGCATCAATTCTTCAGCGTTCAGCCTTCTTCACAGTCCAACTCTCACATCCATACATGACTACAGGAAAAACCATAGCCTTGACTAGACGGACCTTAGTCGGCAAAGTAGTATCTCTGCTTTTAAATATGTACATCTAAGATGACACAATATTATAAATTAACTATACTTCCATTAAAAAAAATTTTAAGAAAAAAAGCAACTGTAAGATAACTCTGAAAAAGTAATCTCAAAAAGAGAGACTACTAATCTAATGTAAATTGGTGAATCCATGAAATTTATTGGTAAAATACAAAATCTGTTTCTGGAAATCATGAAAAGGATGACTCTTAAAATGGCTCATTTGAAATTTCCTATCACTATTTCTTTTCCCACATCTAGTGATGAAAAATTGAAAATGAGAGTGATGAGAGTTTTTAAGATGTGGAAAAAATACCTATTATAAGATTTATCTCAGTCACTATGGTGTCTTACAGACAGCATACCCAATAATGTACAATTTTGTAAAGAATAAATGGAAGACATTTCCTATGGGGACATACACAAACATGCATGCAACAGTGATAACTATATTTGGGCCACAAATAACACTATACTAGGGAGTGTTGTCATAAACTTTCTGCCTCAAACTATTCATTGATTACAAGATTTGCTCATTGGTAGTCTATTGCCCCTGGACATATCCTGCCTTTATACACATCCCTGCAGTTAAAACACGTAGTCTAGTATTCAATGAGATAGTGTGATTATTGCATGTGCTCAGTTGCTCAGTTGCATTCAACTCTTTCTGACCCCATGGACTGTAGCCCTCCAGGCTCCTCTGTCCATGAGATTCTCCACGCAAGAATACTGGAGTGGGTTGCCATTTCCTCCTCCAAGTATGATCATTGACTAAAAGATACAGGATTGTTCATGAAGAAAAATTTTCAAGTCTGTGAAAACTATGTGGCTAATGAGCTAACCATTTCCACACTGGAAACAGTTCCTAGTGTGATAACTGTCATCCCATAGGCATGTTTTTTGCATGCTCTTGTACATACACATTCATACATATGAAGCCTCAGGCAAGTACTGTTACATTTAACTCTGCTTTTTGACAGAAAAACAAATAATGCCACAGAACTATTGTGATCTATGTTGGATCTACCAGATGTAAGTTGTTCCTTTCTAACCTTTTCAGTCTAAATATCTGTCATGTTAAAAGGACATAAAAAGTTGCATTTTAAACACAATCATAAACTTAAAAATAATCCCTATCACATACCATATATCAAAGTGAATTTCAGCATTTAAAAAAAGGGAAAAAAGATAGTAACCCAGAAGGCATACATTCCAGGGCTAGAAAAACTATAATATATGAAACAAAAAGCATGCCATAACAGAAAATACTGGTGGATCTGCTACACAAAAGAAAAACAAAAATTCTAGTATATGAAAAAGCTTTAATAAAAATTGAAAGGCAAACGATTAACTTGGAGAAATTTTGCAAAAAATTACAAAATTTATATATTATATATAGCTTTTCATAGAAAGAAGATGACAAGCAACTTAGTGGAAATCAAGCAAAGCAGACAATTCACAGGGATTCCCTGGTAGCTCAGCTGGTAAAGAATCCACCTGCAATGCAGGAGACCCTGGTTCAATTCCTGGGTTGCGAAGATCCCCTGGAGAAGGGTTAGACTACCCACTCTAGTATTCTGGCCTGGAAAATTCCATGGACTGTATAGTCCATGTGGTCGCAAAGAGCTGTACACAACTGAGTGATTTCACTTTTCAGACAATTCACAAAGAACTACAAATTTCAATAAATTTAAGAAACTCATTCAACATCACCAGAAATCAAGAAAATTCAAGTTACAAAACAATTAAATATCTTTTTAAAATCTTTTGGATTGGGATATTTTTCATTCCAACACCTAATATTTAAAAGAGGGAGAGAAAGAGACCTCTGAAATATTGCCATTAGGAATGCAAACTGGTATAACATTTCTGGAAGGCAATTTAGCAACACATGCACAAAGTTCTAAAATGTGCATATTTTATCTAGCAAATGCATGCTTAGTAATACGTTCAAAGGATAAGTGTGAAAAGATATAATGTCCTTCTAAAATGGAAGACCTAAGGGTCTAACGAGCCCTTAAATTAATTATACTGCAGCTATTAAATATGAATTCCAGAATAAATAATCTTAATGTACTAAGAAAATGTTTGTTCTCTTAAGGAATAAAAAGTTATGAAGTAGAAGAAGCACTATTTTCTCAATTTTGGAAGAACAAAAGGTGTATAAACACAAGAGGAAGACTCAGGGTGTTCATTGAAATGTAGCAGAAATTCTCTGTAGGGGCTTGATTTTAAGTGCTTTTCTAACATCATTTTCAGGTCTTTTTTTTTTTTCTAATTTCTTTAAAATTTCTTTTTTAGAATTTCTTAAATGAGTGTGATGGGCAATTTTATATGTCAACTGAGCTAGGCGATTGTGGCCAGTTTTGGTCAAACACTAGTCTAGACATTGTTGTGAAGGTACTTTTTAAATATGATTAATATATATAATTCATAGGCTTCAAATAAAGCAGATTACTCTCCAGAATGCATGTGGGCCTCATCCAATCAGTTGAAGAGCAAAGACTATGGTTTCTCTAAGAAAAAAGTTCATTCTCAAGACTGAAATGTAGAAAACCTGCCTGACTTACCAGTCTGCCTGGCCTGCCCTGTGGATTTTGGACTCAAGGTAGCAACATCAGTTCCTGCCTGAGTTTCCAGCCTGCTGGTTCACCCTACAAGTTTCAGAAGTTCCAGTACCTACAGCCATGTGAGCCAAATCCATAAAATAAATCTCTCTTCTCCCCGACTCTCTCTCTCTATATGCATGCGTGTGTGTGTGTGTGTGTGTGTGTGTCCCCTATTGGTCTGTTTTTCCAGAGAACCCTGACCAATGTAATTAGCATGTACTAGTTTTAACATCAGAAAAATAAATAAATTAATAAGTAGACAGACCTTTAAAAATTAAACAAATTGGAAATAAGGAAAAAAGGAAAGAAATTCTCTTGTAGATAAAGCAACACAGCCAAGAAAATAATCCTATTTTTCTACTTAATTGTTTAAGGGTCACTGTCTATCATGCATGAGGTGGACAAAGATCTGAAGAGAAATGTTGTATTAGTCCTGAATAATCATATCTCTACCATCTCTATTATGTGGGATGATGAAATGTGTCACTTGTCTGCTATTTACAGGTGTAAATTTAATAATTTATGCCATATAACCATTTGCTGATAAGATAAACTGCAGTCCTGAAGGTATTTCACTTGAAAAATAAGACACATTTTCCATTTTGTCATCTTTTCATATTAATATCTGCTAGCCTATCATGCTAATTAATAAATGTAGCATACAGTGTAAGTCTCGGGTTTTTTTTTTCCAATTTTGTTTAATTTATCAAATGGAAAATAATCTAGCAAAGAGTCATTAATTTAATTTCTTCTGAGAGGGAATCATTACTTGATATGTTAAATTTTCAACAATGCAGCTTCAAAACATCTGTAGCCATGGAAAATTTTTATAGTTTTAATTGAACATCTGTGCATTTTAATTGATTAATTTGAAGAAAATACAGGAGAAAAGAAAGAACAGTAGGTTATATGAATTTAACAAACCACTTTTCTGTTTTCTCTGTCTCTTATTTAATGATTTTTCAGTATAAACAAAACTCAAGATTATCAAACAAATTAAATAATTCTCATGACTATATATATATTCATACTGATTGAGCAGACTAGACTAGTATTTGACAGTAGGATTGTTTCAATCAAAAAGATGGACAGGGACACATATGTGAACATATAAAGTGTTTATTAGGTTCCTGTCCCCGTGCAACATGCTGCGGCAAGTCCACCAAAAGTTCACCCTTCCCAGTATTTCTTTTCTCTAATAAATGTATAGCTTTCTTATTAACTCCTATTTTTTTAATACATCACCTATTTCACTATGAAAATTTAGTTTTTGCAGGCATGGTATAGCTCTGGATTTATCTGTTTTTTGTTCATTTTTTTTGTTTGTTTATTTTTCATTTGTTTGTTTGTCGGTATTTGGAGAGAATGTGGCTCCCAAACAATATACTACCTATGAAAATAGCTAAGGAAAACCTATCCAGGTCAAATAACCACAAAATTCTTGTAGACACTGAGTCTTAAAAATCACTGGGGCGAGTTTGCTCCCAGTTATTCTGGCTATTAATTAGTAGGCATTGTACTTTTAAGTAAGATCTAAGATATTTTTATCAACAACATTCAAAAATCAAAAGAAAGGATAAAGAAAATGGATGCACAGATAGGTGAAAGAAAAGCACTGTCAAGAGATGAAACAAACACAAACATCTCTTTTCTTTTCAAATGTAAAAGTTCTAAAAATTCTGCACAACTCTGAATAAAAATGCTAACTGTGGTAGTAAGATTTAATAGTGTATTTATCAGTTCAGTTCAGTTCTGTCGCTCAGTTATGTTCGACTCTTTGCAACCCCATGAACTTCAGCATGCCAGGCCTCCCTGTCCATCACCAACTCCCAGAGTCCACCGAAACTCATGTCCATTTAGTCGGTGATGCCATCCAACCATCTCATCCTCTGTCGTCCTTCTCCTGCCCTCAATCCTTCTCAGTATCAGGGTCTTTTCAAATGAGTCAGCTCTTCAAATCAGTGGCCAAAGTATCAGAGTTTCAGCTTTAAAATCAGTCCTACCAAGGAACACCCAGGACTCATCTCCTTTAGGATGGACAGGTTGGATCTCCTTGCAGTTCAAGGGACTCTCAAGAGTCTTCTCCAACACCACAGTTCAAAAGCATCAGTTTTTTGGTGCTCAGCTTTCTTTATAGTACAACTCTCACATCCATACATGACTACTGGAAAAACCATAGCCTTGACTAGATGGACCTTTGTTGACAAATCAATGTCTCTGCTTTTGAATATGCTGTCTAGGTTAGTCATAACTTTCCTTCCAAGGAGTAAGCATCTTTTAATTTCATGGCTGCAATCACCATCTGCAGTGATTTTGGAGCCCCAGAAAATAAAGTCAGGCACTGTTTCCACTGTTTCCCCATCTATTTGCCATGAAATGATGGGACCAGATGCCATGATCTTAGTTTTCTGAACATTGAGCTTTAAGCCAACGTTTTCACTCTCCTCTTTCACTTTCATCAAGAGGCTCTTTAGCTCCTCTTCACTTTCTGCCATAAGGGTGGTGTCATCTGCATATCTGAGGTGATTGATATTTCTCCTGGCAATCTGGATTCCAGCTGTGCTTCTTCCAGCCCAGTGTTTCTCATTATATACTCTACATATAAGTTAAATTAGCAGAGTAACAATATACAGCCTTGATGTACTCTTTTTCCTATTTGGAACTAGTCTGTTGTTCCATGTCCAATTCTAACTGTTGCTTCCTGACCTGCATATAGGTTTCTCAAGAGGCAGGTCAGGTGTTCTGGAATGCCCATCTCTTTCAGCATTTTCCACAGTTTATTATGATCTACACAGTCAAAGGCTTTGGCATAGTCAATAAAGCAGAAATAGATGTTTTTCTGGAACTCTCTTGCTTTTTTGATGATCCAATGGATGTTGGCAATTTGATCTCTGGTTCCTCTGCCTTTTCTAAAACCAGCTTGAAGATCTGGAAGTTCACGGTTCACGTATTGCTGAAGCCTGGCTTGGAGAATTTTGAGCATAACTTTACTAGCATGTGAGATGAGTGCAACTGTGCACCTATGAGTATACAGTGGAAGTGAGAAATAGATTTAAGGGACTAGATCTGATAGACAGAGTGCCTGATGAACTATAGACGGAGGTTCATGACGTTGTACAGGAGACAGGAATCAAGACCATCCCCAAGAAAAAGAAATGCAAAAAGGCAAAATGGCTGTCTGAGGAGGTCTTACAAATAGCTCTGAAAAGAAGGGCAGTGAAAAGCAAAGGAGAAAAAGAAACTCCCATTTGAATGCGGAGTTCCACAGAATAGCAAGGAGAGATAAGAAAGCCTTTCTCAGTGATCATTGCAAAGAAATAGAAGAAAGACTTTAGATCTCTTCAACATAATTAGAGATACCAAGGGAACATTTCATGCAAAGATGGGCTTAATAAAGGACAGAAATGGTATGGACCTAACAGGAGCAAAAGATATTAAGAAAAGGTGGCAAGAATACACAGAAGAACTGTACAAAAAAGATCTTCATGACCCAGATAATCACGATGGTCTGATCACTCACCTAGAGCCGGCATCCTGGAATGTGAAGTCAAGTGGGCCTTAGAAAGCATCACTACGAATAAGCTAGTGGAGGTGATGGAATTCCAGTAGAGCTATTTCAAATCCTGAAGATGATGATGTGAAAGTGCTGTACTCAATATGCCAGCAAATTTGGAAAACTCAGCAGTGGCCACAAGACTGGAAAACATCAGTTTTCATTTCAATCCCAAAGAAAGGCAATGCCAAAGAATGATTAAACTACTGCACAATTGCACTCATCTCACATGCTAGTAAAGTATATTTATAGTAATTTAGAAATCAATCAAATTTACACCTTAAGTAAGATGTTACTGTTTGTTCTTTCTGTGTTAGAATAATTTGTAGAGGGAAATATGTCCATTTTAGAAGCTGATCTGTTTCCTAAGCACTTTTAAAACCACATGAGCAGTCATGCTGGGCTGTGCAGTGTTTATTTGTAGTAGTCACTCACTTAATGTCTAAAAGTACTTTACTTCACAATAGTTCATCACAATCTAACTTGCAAACAAATTATTTTCTTTTACTTGCTGGTATCCCTGCTATGATTATCCCTATGTAAACCCCCTATCCTGGACCTTAATCCACATTTCCAACATTTTTATTATTAAACACATTTATCAATTCTTACCACATTTTTTTAAGAATTCATACCAGCAGGCAACTTAGTGGCTCAGATGGTAAAGAATCCACCCCCAGTGTGGAAGACCTGGGTTTGATTCTTGGGTTGGAAAGATATCCCAGAAAAGGAAATGGCTACCCACTCCAGGGGGAGAATCCCATGGACAGAGAAGCCTGGTGGGCCACAGTCCACGGTCGCAAAGAGTCAGACACAACTGAGTGACTAAAACTTTCACATAGATAGACATTCAATATCATTCTTGAACATAATTATTACCTGTGATGAGAGAGAAAACTATTCACCAGAATTCCTTTCAGGATGAGCGTGGTCTTTATTGAAAGTAACTTTTTAATAAACTAGAGCAGAACTGGAGACAAGAATGACAGTGAATGTGAACACAAGTTTTCTTAATGAAACCTGCCTTTACCTCAAGTGAATGGGGAGAGATTAAAGAGTAGGAAAGAAATTATCAACAGACCTCAAGACTACATGATGTGACTTCTCCTCCACGATAACACATACATGTATATGCATAAAATGATGAAATGCTTAAAAGCAATGGATGTTACTTGTGTGCGTGAAAACCGAAGAAGCACTGGGGTTTGGTTTCGATTGTCCTGGGCTTCATGGGATAGCAACTCAGAGTTAGGAGCATGAAGATTCAGAGAAAGTGAGACACAAGAATACACCACGTAGGGAGAAGGTTATTTATTATCCCAGGAGGTGCAGTTGGTCTCCATGAGTCATTACACCTTACCTCACTGGTTACGTAGCTAAAGAAAAAGAGCTGAATTCCAGACTTGACGAGTATTTGGCAGGAATAATGTGGAGGAGATTTAATTTTCAAACAAGGAGCTAGCCTTCGTGATCTTTCCAGAGTAGAAAGCTTATGTCTCTACAACTATATCTATAGTTGAGAAGCATGATTAGCAATTAGCCTTCTAATTTTACTTTAGCACTAAACATATCGCTGCACTGTGCTGTGGTAAGTTGTTTCAGTTGCATCCAACTCTTTGCGACCCTACAGATTGTAGCCTGCCAGGCTCCTCTGTCTATGGGATTCTCAAATCCAAATGCTTAGATCAAGGCTTATTTTATAGAAAGATACACATTATTTTGCCTTCTGGCTCTAGAACAAAATCTTATAAAATGCAAATACTCCCTATCCGTGCTTCATAGCTGTGACTATTAGAATTTCATCTCTGACACACTGCACAATTACCAAATATAATCTCATTAAAGTCTAGAATAGAAGGATAGAGATCCACATTCCCAAGTGAATTTTGGTAATAAGCACAACTCGCTCACATCTTAGATCCAGAAAGCTATAGGATCAAAATATTCACATAATCAAAGACTACTTTTATTTCAGTTTTCTCAGTGGTTATGTGTTTATGTTTTATAAAATATGGATTTTTAGCATGAAAATGTATGGAGAGGACAACAGAACAAAATGCAGTATAAATAAAGGTTAGTAATATTAAAAGCAAAAATTACAAATTATTCTGCTGAATTACTAAATGGGAACTATGGAGAAAATGTGAGAAATGTTGAGAAAGGGATTGTGCTAAATTCTCACCTCTATGAATATTGAGAATATCTGAAATACTCTTATCAGTATTTGGTGTACTGAAAATGTCTCAGTCTCAAATGTCATCAAGAGCTAGAGTTTCTGACCAACACTATATAACCATTGTTATCATACTGAGATAATACGATCTTAGTGAAAAGCTTCCCTAGTGGCTCAGATGGTAAAGTGTCTGTCTGCAATGCAGGAGACCGGAGTTCGATCCCTGGGTTGGAAAGATCCCCTGGAGAAGGAAATGGCAGCCCACTCCAGTATTCTTGCCTGGAAAATCCCATGGACCGCGGAGCCTGGTAGGTTACTGTCCATGGTGTCGCAAAGAGTCGGACATGACTGAGTGACTTCACTTTTCAGTGAAAAGCAGGAGACAAGACATGCTAGTTAACATGCAAGCATTTTTGTCTAATTTTGTCATATAAAATATATTATATCTGGAACTTTGAAATAATGAAAACACTTCATGAGCTTCCATTATGATCTTCATTATCAGAAACCACAATATATAAATAACAGCTATAGTTCTTACTGTTCTTTACATTTATTTTTAAAGAACTGAAAATTAAATTCAAATATTAAAAAAGTAATTGTGCAATTAAAGGTGCAGTGAACCTCCTAACTTCATCAATATAGCAGAAAAGATAAGCTCTTTCTGCTACAAATGTCTAGAAACGCTGCATGAAACACAACAACCTTTTTTTTTTTCCAGCTGTGCCACTGCAGGTAGGATCTTAGCTGCCTGACCAGGGACTGAACCTATGCCCCACTGCAGTGGAAGTACAGAGTCCTAACCACTAGATCACCAGTGAATTCCCCAAACATCCTTTTAATATATAATTGAGCAAGAAAGTTAACTAAGTATGCAGTGCCAGAACTGGAGAAAAAACTAAACACCAGAACAGAAAGCTATGCCCAACCCTAGGAAGGATTATATGGAGGTGAGCATGGAGTTGTTTCTTAGAAATATAAGGCCTTGGTTTTTAACACACATTGACAGGAAGAGGAGAAAGGGCTCTAAGCTTCAGAAGAAAGGTTGTAGCTACAACAATACTTGGTAAGTTAAGACTTCAAAAAGTATTACCAGAAATAAAAAGGGACACTACATAATGAAGCAAAGATCAATTTATCAAGAAGTCATGACATGACAAATTCTATGTACCTAATAAGAAAAAGTTGGCTTAAAGATCAACATTCAGAAAACTAAGATCATGGCATCTGGTCCCATCACTTCATGGGAAATAGATGGGGAAACAGTGGAAACAGTCAGACTTTATTTTGGGGGGCTCCAAAATCACTGCAGATGGTGACTGCAGCCATGAAGTTTAAAGATGTTTACTCCTTGAAGAAAAGTTATGACCAACCTAGATAGCATATTGAAAACCAGAGACATTACTTCGCCAACTAAGGTCCATCTAGTCAAGGCTATGGTTTTACCAGTGGTCATGTATGGATATGAGAGTTGGACTGTGAAGAAAGCTGAGCGCCCAAGAACTGATGCTTTTGAACTGTGGTGTTGGAGAAGACTCTTGAGAGTCCCTTTGGCTGCAAGGAGATCTAACCAGTCCACTCTAAAGGAGATCGGCCCTTGGTGTTCTTTGGAAGTAATGATGCTAAAGCTGAAACTCCAGTACTTTGGCCACCTCATGCGAAGAGTTGACTCATTGGAAAAGACTCTGATGCTGCCAGGGATTGGGGGCAGGAGGAGAAGGGGACGACCGAGGATGAGATGGCTGGATGGTATCACTGACGCAATGGACGTGAGTCTGTGTGAACTCTGGGAGTTGGTGATGGGCAGGGAGGCCTGGCGTGCTGTGATTCATGGGGTCACAAAGAGTTGGACACCACTGAGTGACTGAACTGAACTGAATAAGCAGAGCTTTGAAATACCAAAAGCAAACCCTGACAAAAACAAAGAGAAATATACATGGTGTAAACTGCAGATTTTGATTCTACTTTCAATAACTGATAGAGCAAGTAGACAAAATTCTATAAGCATATATAATTTAGGTATTCCATAGTTGATGCAATTAACATTTGTAGAATATCATTCTTTTCATATATACAGTGGACCATAAATAAATCTAAATAAATTTTAAAGTATTGAAATATTACAGAACAGTTTTTCTGACAGTGGAATTAAAACCTGGAATCAGTAAAAATAAAGTTGCCAAAAACTCACTGCTGCTGCTGCTGCTGCTGCTGATGCTGCTAAATCACTTTAGTCGTGTCCAACTCTGTGCGACCCCATAGACAGAAGCCCACCAGGCTCCCCCATCCCTGGGATTCTCCAGGCAAGAACACTGGAGTGAGTTACCATTTCCTTCTCTAATGCATGAAAGTGAAAAGTGAAAGTGAAGCCGCTCAGTCATATCCAACCCTCAGCAATCCCATGGACTGCAGCCTACCAGGCTCCTCCATCCATAGGATTTTCCAGGCAAGAGTACTGGAGTGGGGTGCCACTGCCTTTAAAAATTAAATAATATACTGATTTGACCTGTGGATCAAAGAACAAAATCACCAAAAAAAATTAGAAAATATTCATACTGAATACTAATGATAATCCAACATATCAATAGTTGCAGTACATGGCTTGAAACAGAAATTGAACTCGCTTAGTTGTGTCCAACTCTTTGTGACCCTTATGGACTGTAACATGACACACTCCTGTATCCATGGGATTTTTCAGGCAAGAACACTGAAGGGGGTTACCATTTCCTTCTCTCGGAGATCTTCACAAATCAGGGATTGAACCCAGGTCTCCTGAATTGCAGGCAGACTCCTTACCATCTGAGCGACCATGGAAGTCCCTAGTACATGGTTTAAGCAGTAGTTAAAAAGAAACTTAAAGTATTTAGAAAGGTACAAAAATAGTTATAAAATTAGTGATCTAAGTTTCTATCTTGCTGTGCTTGTGCTTAGCTGCTCAGTCAGGTTAGAAAAAGAAGAGAATTGATTAAACCCAAGTAGAAAGAAGAAAATTTAAAAAGAGGAAGGCAATAACTAATAAAATAGAAAAGAAATAAGTAACAGAAAAAAGTGACAAACTCAAATTTAATTTTTAAAAGATAATAAAATTGATAAACCTATCAAAACTGATCAAGAAAAAGAGAATACAAAATACCAATATCAGAAGTGAAAGTGAGAATATCTCTATAGATTCTACAGATAATAGATGTTTATTAAGGAGGTGATGGAATTCCAGTTGAGCTATTTCAAATCCTGAAAGATGATGCTGTTAAAGTGCTGCACTCAATATGTCAGCAAATTTGGAAAACTCAGCAGAGGCCACAGGACTGGAAAAGTCAGTTTTCATTCTAATCCCAAAGAAAGGGAATGCCAAAGAATGTTCAAATTACTGCACAATTGCACTCATCTCATGCTAGTAAAGTAATGCTCAAAATTCTACAAGCCAGGCTTTAATAGTATGTGAACTGTAAAACTCCAGATTTTCAAGCTGGGTTTAGAAAAGGCAGAGGAACCAGAGATCAAATTGCCAACATGCACTGAATCATTGAAAAAGCAAGAGAGTTCCAGAAAAACATCCACTTCCTGAGTGTTCATTGGAAGGACAGATGTTGAAGCTGAAACTCCAATACTTTGGCCACCTGATGCGACAAGCTGACTCATTTGAAAAGATCCTGATGCTGGGAAAGATTGAAGGTGGGAGGAGAAGGGGATAACAGAGGATGAGATGGTTGGATGGCATCACCAACTCAATGGACATGAGTTTGGGTAAACTCTGAGAGTTGGTAATGGACAGGGAGGCCTGGCATGCTGAGGTCCATGGGGTCACAAAGAGTCGGACATGACTGAATGACTGAACTGAACTGAATGGAAGGAAATATTATGTATGAATATATGCTTATACATTCAAGAACTTATATAAAATGGTTAAATTTCTTATAAAATACAATTTGCCAAAAGTGACACTAAAGAAATAAAATCTGCATAGCCCCATAGTAACTAAATAAATTATTTTTTACTGAAACCTTTCCAACAAAGAGAACTCCAAATCCAGCTGGTTTAAAGGGTGAATGGTGCCAAATATTTTTATAAGAAATTGCAACTATCTTATACGAATTCTTTTTATAAATAAGGGAAGAGATATTCTAAGTCATTTTATGAGTCAACAGAATTCTGATATGAAAACCTGATAAGGATATTCTCAGGAAAAAAACAAAACCAAAACACTCTAGACTGATACTTATCATGAATAAACACACAAGAATCCATTACAACACTTTAGCAAACTGAATCCAACAAATATATTAAAAAGTCTCATAATCAAGTGGGTATGATAATATCTCATAAGGTGGCACAATGGTAGAGTCTGCCTATCAGTGTAGGAGAAGCAAGAGACATGAGTTTAATCCTTGGGTAAGAAAGATCTCTAGAGAAGGAAATGGAAACCCACTCCAGTGTTCTTGCCTGGAAAAATCCCATGGACAGAAGAGCCTGGCTAGCTACAGAGGATGGGGCCGCAAAGATTTGGACATGATTAAGCACACACGCACATAGGCAATACACTGAAGGCTAGTTTCAAGTTTGAAAATAAGTCAATAAAATTCATCATCTTAACAGAACAAGAAAGAAAAAACATACCAGCACCCAATAGATGTAGGGAGAAAAAAAAATGACAAAACATAACATCTCTTCACAACAAAAACTCTCAGGAAACTATGGAGAAAAGGGAACTATCTCAATCTGAGACTGGGTAACAGCTAAAGGAAAAATGATAGGATACAGGAAGAAGAACTCCCCAGGTCGGTAGGTGCCCAGTATGCTACTGGAGATCAGTGGAGAAATAACTGCAGAAAGAATGAAAGGATGCAGCCAAAGCAAAAACAATACTCAGCTGTGGATGTGACTGGTGATAGAAGCAAGGTTNCATTGATCGCTGAAGAAGGCTTTCTTATCTCTTCTTGCTATTCTTTGGAACTCTGCATTCAGATGCTTATATCTTTCCTTTTCTCCTTTGCTTTTCGCCTCTCTTCTTTTCACAGCTATTTGTGAGGCCTCCCCAGACAGCCATTTTGCTTTTTTGCATTTCTTTGCCATGGGGATGGTCTTGATCCCTGTCTCCTGTACAATGTCACGAACCTCATTCCATAGTTCATCAGGCACTCTATCTATCAGATCTAGACCCTTAAATCTACTTCTCACTTCCACTGTATAATCATAAGGGATTTGATTTAGGTCATACCTGAATGGTCTAGTGGTGTTGTCCACTTTCTTCAATTTAAGTCTGAATTTGGCAATAAGGAGTTCATGATCTGAGCCACAGTCAACTCCCGGTCTTATCTTTGCAGCCATGAAATTAAAGGACACTTACTCTTTGGAAGAAAAGTTATGACCAACCTAGATAGTATATTCAAAAGCAGAGGCATTACTTTGCCGACTAAGGTCCGTCTAGTCAAGGCTATGGTTTTTCCTGTGGTCATGTATGGATGTGAGAGTTGGACTGTGAAGAAGGCTGAGCGCCGAAGAATTGATGCTTTTGAACTGTGGTGTTGGAGAAGACTCTTGAGAGTCCCTTGGACTGCAAGGAGATACAACCAGTCCATTCTGAAGGAGATCAACCCTGGGATTTCTTTGGAAGGAATGATGCTAAAACTGAAGCTCCAGTACTTTGGCCACCTCATGCGAAGAGTTGACTCATTGGAAAAGACCCTGATGCTGGGAGGGATTGGGGGCAGGAGGAGAAGGGGACGACCGAGGATGAGATGGCTGGATGGCATCACGGTCTCAACGGATGTGAGTCTGAGTGAGCTCCGGGAGTTGGTGATGGACAGGGAAGCCTGGTGTGCTGCGATTCATGGGGTCGCAAAGAGTCGGACACGACTAAGCGACTGAACTGAACTGAAATTCTTTTCTCCTCATCCAACTTCTGCCCTTTGGAAGAAAACCAAAAGATGAAGTACCAGCGTCTCCCACCAGACTGAAAATACTACGTGTTGGGGAGATGTGGAATATTTGAAAATTTCATCACTGCTGGAGATATGGAAACTGCTACACCATTTAGAGTAATAAATATGTATTCAACTGATAGTGTTGAGTGTATACAGACTCTTCAATTGGCAGTCGATTCTTTATTTAGACCTTAAATAAGAGCCATGTAAAACTATGTTCTTTGCAGTGTTTTTGTGAAATACCCAAAACCCAGAAACAGCTAATAACGATCAACAGAAGAATGGATAAATGTATTCTGTTATGTTTATGCAGTGGAAAGCTCTACAAAAGTAAAAACAAAACTGTAATGGAAATGAAATGAAACTAAATGAACTGTCATGACATGCAGTGTATGGATGAGCGTCACTAAATAATGTCGGGCGAGAGAAGCGAGATGAGAAAGAGCAGAGACCTTGTGACCCAAGGCTCTACCAAGTGGGAGACAGGCCTCTTTACAGGACGTGGTCTAGGGGTGCAAACAGTGAAGTCATCAAGAGAAGCAAGGCAGTGATTACCATGAATGCTGAAGAAACGGGGAGGGAGGGCGGCAGCCCTGGAGGGGCGGCGGGGACACGTGGCTCTGTGTGTCTACCTATAGTCACACTTACTGCACTTTTCCGTATGTGTATTTCACAGTATCTTTAAAATATATTGATAGTTGGGGTTTCTTGCCTGAATCAATTATTACTATGATCGCTACAAAATTGTGATTTTCCAATCCCAAATTGCTGCTGTGTTTATTTATTGCTATTAATAGTATGCAATGCCATTAGTTAATTATTGATAAGTTATTGGCTGTGTGTGCATGCTCAGTTGCTTCAGTTGTGTCTGACTTTTTGTGATGCTGTGGAGTGTAACCCGCCAGGCTCCTCTGTCCATGGGATTCTCCAGGCAAGAATACTGGAGTGGGTTGCCATGCCCTCCTCCAGGGGATCCTCCTGACCCAGGGATCGAACCTCTGTCGCCTGCATTTCCTGCACTGTAGGCGGGTTCTTTACTGCTGAGCCATTGGGGAAGCCCAATTATTGGCTGCTGTTTATTATCAGTATGGCCTCATTGGTTTTTATTTTATTCAAAGAGTGATAATCCCGTACTGTGGCTGTTGTGGTGCTCAGGTTGTACCAGGTTGGATACAGGGACAAAGTCAGGGCCCAAGACTGGCTGGAAACCAGAAGCTCAGCTTGCAGCCCTTGGCGTGGCTGTGTGATTACTGTTGTGGCTCTCACTGTTGCTTGAGCTCTGGCATCACTTAAAACCAGATTTCAGGCCTGGAGACGAAGGACATCTGGGTGGATTGATGTCGGCGGCAGTTTTGCTAAGGGGGTGAAGGGGGCTGACTAGGGGCAGAGGAATCTGCTGTTTTCTGTCTAATCATTCCTGTACTTTGCCCTTTTAGGACTGGATTTCAAAAACTACAGCCGGACTCTAGAATTTCAAACTTAGTTATTAGCACATAAATTTCTTTTGATGCTATTATAAGGAAGATAGAACTGTTTTCTTATATTTGAAATGTAATAGTTGCTATTTATTTTGCAGAATGATACTTGTGACCCGTTCAACCTAAATGAGTTGATAGATGAATTATCAAGGAAGCAGAAAGAAGAACTGTGGCAGCGGCTCAAGAGTTTGCTAGTAGACGTGTTGCTGGAGAGCCCAGTGGAGCGGTGGCAGGCAGCGGCAGCCCCCGGTGAAGACGGCCTGAGAGCAGAGCAGGGCTCAGAAATGGTAACCCTCGTCCTTCAAAGATGGATTTCCTTTTTCTTGTTAAAGAAGTAATTGTTTATTGTGTATGATTGAATTTTACATTGTTAAAGTTAGAAGACAAGAGTACCAGAAGTCTATTTAATGTAATTATACCTTTTTTGATCCTACTGTTATTTACCTAGTATTCGGGGTTGCTCTTTTCAAACTGCTGACCTGTGTTTAGCTTTAACTCACTTTTTAGAATAAGTGTCAAGTGTGGCTTTATTTTCATAAATTTAGTAAGTTTTACATTTAAAATTAAATTTTAAGTTGATTTTAACTTACTTGTGCTTTGATTTTCTTTTATTTATAGCATAGAAACATAGAAATAATCCATGCAGTTACATCTGTGATTCTTGCTTCTGTGTCAGTAATAAATGAAAGAGAGAACTATGAAGCCTTACTGGAGTGTGCTGTTATATTAAATGGTAAGTTGACTTTGCAGGAACGTGGGGTGTGAAGGAGTGCTGTGTCTGAGTGACACAGTGAAAGGAAGGCCCCAGCAGAGAAGCAGGGCTCTCGTACTCAGCCGGAAAAAGCGAGCAAAGGAGCGCTCCTTTAGGGGCTGTCCCGAGTCACTGTTTCATTTGAGACACATGTAAATGTTTCAGATGGTGAAAATGTGCATCACTGGACAACTGATTGCTGTTGAGAGGTTTTTTAGAAATATTTTATTTGAACCTTCAGGACCAATAGGAGCTGATAAAGGGGAAGCAGTCATTGCAAATTCCTCAGCTGGTGATTTACTGCCCAGCAGTTCAAGGAAGCCCAGTACCTGTGAGACTGCCTTTTCCTCTTTAATTGCATCATGAATATGACCTGGGGAACAGGTGCTGACTCCTCCTACTCGAATGTTCCTAAGTTGGTACTCTACATTTTAACTAAACTGTGAAGTGATAGTTATGAATTTAGTGGGAACACTAGTATGAATTTATGAGAAGATCTGACTATATAATATTTGAATGAAATTATAGCTATAAAAGATGCAAAGATAACTTTGAATTTTTTTTTTTTAAGAAAAATCTCACAGGTACCCTTACCTCCCACTGTGTGAATCTGATTAGTTCCCTAATCAGATTTTGTCATCAAATTCTCACTGGCATTTTCATTTCACACATAAACTAGAGCCACTTGGCTTATGTATCTGTTTAGCATGCTCTCTTATTCAGAATTCTTGTGTGGAATTAATGTGTCTTATTAAGATCATCCCGGTCAGTATGAAAGGAGCTCGCAGATGCTTGTGGCTGTTACCACCACTTCATCCTCAGTCTCCAAACATGCCTTAGAAAATCCCCCATTAATTCAGGAATGTCACTTTAGAGTAATGGCTTTCAGATGTCTGGATCACAGTTGCGAGCACACTGTCAGTATTTTAATTTAGTTCTTGAGCTCTTTTGTTAATAACAGCGCTATAGCTTTACTCATTATAATAGTTGCTTTTACTGGTTTTCACCAATGAGCCAGAACTTGAGGCCAACAAGCTGAGGGGTGGTTGTGGGGTAGCTGGTCACTCGGCCTGCCCTGGCTCAGCTGTTGAGTGTTGCCATGGTGTCCCTGCGCTCGAGTTTGGAGCTCTCGTCGCTAGGAGTTTGGGCGATAGGGCCTCTTGGTCTTCTAAGATTTCCTGTTCTGTTGGGTCTGCTTTTACAGCAGTGGTGGGACAGTGTGTTAGTTAACATTGTTTGTATGCTGTAAATCCTGGGTAGGAGTCTTGGTGCGTCGCCCCAGTGTCTGCTGGGCACACCTGTGAGCTGCATGCTCTTCTGGGTTGGATCTGGACTAGCCCCGGTTCCCTGCATGCACTCACTGTGCAGCGCCTGCTCTGTTGCAGGAATTTTGTACGCGCTGCCAGAGGGTGAGCGAGCGCTGCAGGCCTCCATCCAGGACCTGTGCGTGAAGTGGTGGGAGAGAGGCCTGCCCGCCAAGGAGAACATGGGCAAGACCGCCTTCACCATGCTGCTGCGGAGGAGTCTCAGGACCAGGACGGTGCGTTCCCTTTCTGCAGTACACGCTGCGCTTTGCTGAGAAGTGCACACGCTTATTCCAGTTAGGAGTCATGCCTGATCGTGAGAGGCCCGGCCCTGTGGCTCCCAGTTGGGGTTTTCACTGGGTGATGCTCAGAGGTGGGCGGTCAAGGGTGGGCCGAGCTCCACGCGTGTGCGTGGTGCACAGACTACTTTGCTGAGAAGTGCACACGCTTATTCCAGTTAGGAGTCATGCCTGATCGTGAGAGGCCCGGCCCTGTGGCTCCCAGTTGGGGTTTTCACTGGGTGATGCTCAGAGGTGGGCGGTCAAGGGTGGGCCGAGCTCCACGCGTGTGCGTGGTGCACAGACTCTCTCCCCATCTTCCTCAGTGTGTGGCCTACAGAAGGCTGTCCCCTCAATGGGAACTGCTCCAGGGAGAACTGAGGGGGGACGTATCAGGGAGAGCCTGCTGACTTGAGTGGGTGGGCAGGAGAACAGCCGGGGCGGGGCTGTCGACTGTAGCCCAGGCCTTCGGAAGCTTCGGTGGGCCCGCAGGAAGCATGGTAAGTGCAGGATATAATACATCCTTCAGTCTTTGGCATGCAACTCAGAGATCCAGAAAAAGAGCAGTTTTCTCCCCTGATCAAACAACAGCAGATACTTCTGTTCATCTTAGAAAAGTGGGCAAATGAAGACGAGGGAAAATTAAAAAAAACAAAAATCATCAGTAATTCCACTGCCAAGGCGACCCTTGTCAGTTGTGGGATCTTTGGGGGTTTCTCTTTGCCCTCCCTCTACATCTTTGCTGACTTGTCACAGATTCCTACAAGTGAAATTTGCAGGTCAGTGGGTTTGATCTTGGAGCTCTTGGTACACATTGCCAACAGCTTTCTACATACCTTGCAGCTGATCCTGTTCTTACCTTCTGTGGGACAGACTGTCCCACGGTGGCCTCCAAGCAGTCAGTTTCACGGCAGAAAAGAATCTTTTTGCCTGCATCCTCAGCTCACACTCTGACTCCCTGTTGGTCATAGGAGTGATTGAAAACTCATTGTTTGTGTCAGAACTTATCCATAAGCCATCCTTGGTTTGCCTTTTTAAAATCCATTTTCCCTGCCATCCTTGTTCACCTTTAAAATCAAGACTTTATTTAAACGTCTGCACTTGTGCCATTTACCGCAGTAGCCACCAGCCACACAGGCCGATTACATTCCTAGTTAAGAATGTTCACGGCTGCTTCCTGGTGGCGCAGTCCTGTGGCAGTCGCTCCGTAGCCTGGCGTGGCTCAGGCTCCGCACGCTCAGCGCAGGCTCACCTCCTCGCTGATGCATAAAATGGTGTGCAGTGCTGGCTGGCAGCATCTCTGCTTGCTTTTGCCTGGGTTTTAGGAAACTGTTCGCTGGAGCTTTGTTTGAAAATTTTAAAATGTTTTCTCCTGTCATTTTTTTCTTTTTTGATGACATAAAATAGTCTCATAGTTAATTTGAAATGTGGCCTTACCCGTTATTAAAAAAAAAAAATTAGTTGATTTTCTTTTCCTGTCATCCCCAGGGTGCAGACATTTGTCGGCTGTGGCGTATCCATCAGGCTTTATATTGCTTTGATTATCATTTGGAAGAAAGTAGAGAAATTAAAGACATGCTGCTCGAGTGCTTCATAAATGTCAATTACATCAAAAAAGAAGAGGCAAGTGGTTTTTCCTCTTGGTGTGTTTGTGAACTGCTTTTTTAAAATTTAATTTATTTTCTGACTGCGCTGAGTGGTCTTTGCTGCATGCAGGGGCGATTCTTCGCTGCAGTGTGTGGGCGTCTCAGAGCTTCTCTTACTGTGGAGCACAGTCTAGGTTGGTGTACAGCATGTGGGGTTTTCCTGGACCAGGGAGCGAATCCGTGTTCCCTGTGTTGGTAGGCGGATGCTTAACCACAGGAGCACCAGGAACGCCCCGTGAACTGCTTTTTGATGGAAGTTTCTCCTAAGTTCATGAGTTTGCTGTTTCCATCATGCTCAGTGTTTTCATAAAAGAGCCAGCTTAACTGTCAAGAGCTATTATATTTGTTGCAATTCATGTTTACTGCATGACGGTGTTAAGCATTTTACAAGTCATTGTGTATTTCATCATTAAAGGAGATGGTAACAGGTGGCTGTGTGAATCCTGGGGGAGCCATGATTGCATTTTAAATTAAAAGTGACTAAAAATAAGGTTGAGAAGGCACTTCCCCATGGATCAGATCTGACCCTCTGCCCTAATTCCAGGTAATTGGCATATAACTCAGAGCTGTCATCATGAGATTCTTGGTTCTTTTCATACCCATCCAGTAAACCCAAGGCGAGGCTCCTGGCCCAGTGCCCCACTGTCCCCCAGTGGCCACTCCCACACTCGGCTACCGAGCACATGAAGTATGGCCAGTCCAGCTGTGGCCTTAAATGTGAAATACGTAGGGATTTTAAACTTGATATGGAAAAAGAATGTTAGCTATCACACTGATAATTTTTGTGTTTTTATTACATATTTAAATGACACTTTGGATATATTAGATTATAGAAATACATTATTAAAGTTAATTTAATCTTTTTTACTTTTATTAATGTGGCTGTTAGAGGATTAAAATTAGAGAGTGGCCTGCCTAGCTCTCTTGGACACGCTCATCTGTTATCTTTAGAGTTTGCTGTACTTGTTTTATTTTATTTATTTTTTTTTAAGAAGTGCTGAGAACATGAGCATCTCAATAATTTGTGGTAATTTTGGGGAGAGTTTTAGATTGAAAAAAAAAGTTACTGTCTCTGTGTTTTGGGTCCCCGGGGCCTCTGTTGCTGCTCGGCCCTCCCTGGCTGCAGCGGCGGGGCTACTGTCCAGTTTCGACTTGCAGGGCCGTTGCTGCGGTGGCTTCTCTTACTGCAGAGCGTGGGCTCCAGAGCACAGGCTCAGCAGTTGCGGTGCACGGGCTTGGTTGCCCTATGGCAGGGAGTCTTCCTGGACCAGGGATCAGGCTTGTGTCTCCTGCACTGGCAGCCAGATTCGTTACCACTGAGCCCCCAGGGAAGCCCCTCTGTAGTCTTTTTGTTCATTGTTTCGTCTCTCAGTCATGTCTGACCCCTTGCGACCCCATGGACTGCAGCACGCCAGGCTTCCGTGTCCTTCAGTGTCTCCCAGAGTTTGCTCAAACTTATGTCCATTGAGTCAGTGATACCATCTCACCATCTTATCTCATCCTCTGTCACCCCCTTCTCCTCCTGCCCTCAATCTTTCCCGCATCAGAATCTTTTCCAGTGAGTTGGTGTTCGCATTAGGTGGCCAAAGTATTGGAGCTTCAGCATCAGCCCTTCCAATGAATATTCAGGGTTATTCCTTTAAGATTGACTGGTAGTCTTTTTAGATTGACTGTATTTCCATGTTGGGATGCAAAGCACGTTTTTTATATAGAATACTGGCCTGTTTCTGGCTGCTTGTGGCCTGGCGGACATGATTTGAGGCAAAAAGGGGCAGTGGTCACCCATCCCCGAAGGAGGTGTGGGGAAGGACCTCCCAGGGGAAGAGGGCCCCCTGAGGAACTGGCTCAGGCCTCACACTCACGGTGGCGCAGGGCAGGGTTTGACCCCAGCGTGCCTGCTCCCCATGCACCCTCTCACTGGTGACACCGGAGGGCTGGACCTGATTGCTGCCCACACTGGCCGAAACCTTCAGCTCTGGGGGTCAGAAAGGCTGTGTTCAGACCCCTGTTGTCCACTGAAAAGGTAGCAGGTCGCCTTGATCATACACTGTAGTCTCAGTGTTTCCTTCTGTGGTGTAGGAACAGCGGCCGCCATCTCCCAGGGTCCCCTCGGGGGCACCCTCAGCCTTTCTTGGGGCCCTCGGTGCCCGCGTGACAGGACATGCGCTGACTGCTGCTGCTGCTGCTGCTCTGGCGTTGCCATTGCTGGAGAGACCCTGGGCCTCTGCCCTGGGCGTCCGGGGTGCTTGTGAAACTTGAAGAGTAAAGTATAGAGTGGACTCAGACACACTATATATTGACTTACACACGCGTGTGTGTGAGTTGCGCAGTTGTGTCCAACTCTTTGCAACCCCATGGACTTTAGCCCGCTGGGCTCCTCTGTNTGCTAAGGAAACTTGAGGGGATAAAGTAGGAAAACAATACACATGAATTCGGCACCATGCTGGGGAAATGAAGAGTACTTAGGAACTGGTACTAGTTACAATAACAAAGAACCAGAAGTCTATTCTTGCACACTTCAGGAGACCAGAAATTGAGGTAGGGTTGGTTCCTCCTTAAGGTTTTGAGGAATGACCAGTTTCGGAGGTCTCCCCCAGCTTCTGCAGTTGCCAGGAATCCTCAGCCAGCGGACACATCACCCAAGCCTCTTGCTCCATCTTCACATGCTGTTCTTCCCTGTGTCTCTGTCTAAACGGCCTTTTCTTATAAGGAGATCTGTCATTGGATTAAGGCCACGCTGAACTCATCTGAACTTGACATCTGCAAGATCCTTTGCCCAGGTTGATCTTCCCTCATATCTCAGTTGGTAAAGAATCTGCCTGAAATGCAGGAGACCCAGGTTCAATTCCTGGGTTGAGAAGATCCCCTGGAGAAGGAAATGGCAATCCATTCCAATATTCTTGCCTGGAAAATCTCATGGACAGAGGAGCCTGGCGGGCTACAGTCCATGGGGTCGCAAGAGCTGGCCACGACTTAGCAACTAAATCACCACCACCCGTCTAGGTGGAATTCACAGGATCAGTAGTTAAACTTGAATATATATACTGGGTGGAGACAATTCAGCCCACTAGCCTCACTGGTTATCTTCAGCTTCATCTTTTCAGAGAATGACCAAGGAGACGGCTTGTGAGCCCTGAACACAGCTCTTAACCGGCTAACGAGACTGGCCCCAAGGGAATTGTGTGTCCGTGTGCTTATTGACAGGAGAGGGAAGTGATAGTTGGGGACCAAGGCCCCACTCCCCACTCCCCCAACTTCAACAGACGCCTGCTGAAAGTCCAAAGCCGAACTGAGCCTCCCTCAATTGCTCTCTCTTACATCTCTCATCCAGTGCATCAAGTTTTGTCAACGATACCTTCAAAATACGTCCACCCCCAACCTCCTTCCTGATCTAAGCCACCATGATTCTCACCATGGTCTCTTGCAATTGCCTCCGCATAATTCTCTGTTTCCACTCTACCTGCTCCCAACCTCCACGGACACTCTGTCCTGCCTGCGGCACTCTTCCCCAGAGATGCTCAACAGCGTGCTTTCCTACCTTGTTCAGTGTGACCTCCTCGCAGAGGTCCTCCCTGACCACCTTCTCTCAAGTGGCAGCCCCTCGGTCACTCCCCACTCCCTCCCTCTTCCCAGCACTCACCACATCCGGCATCCTGTTCATCTCCATTTGTTTCTTTTCTCCTCCCTGGAAGGTAAGCTCCAGGAGAGCAGCTGTTTGGTTTGACTGCTTCACTGTCACTTTACCCACATCTAGACACTCAATAAATACTTTGTGAATAAATAAATGAACTCATTCTGTCCATAGCAGTGGGTAAATTGCACCTGTTTAACACACACATGCACACACACACATAAGCAAATATAGATGTAGATTTTCTTTCCCAGTTGGCTCAGGTGGTCTTGAATCTGCCTGCTAGTGCAGGAGGTGTGGGCTCGATCCCTGGGGTGGAAAGATCCCTTGGAGGAGGAAATGGCAGCCATTCCAGTATTTTTCCATGGGAAATCCCACAGACAGAGCAGCCTGGCGGGTTATGGTCTATGGATTTGCAAAGACTTGGACATGATATAGCGAATGAGCACTTAGACATAAATATATATGTGTGTGTTAAAGCTCTCTCTTTTTAAAATTTGTGTTCTCTCTTAAATTTAAGATAGCTGAACTGGCTTCCTGATCAGTTATTAATGTGGTCTGGTCAGTTTCCAGTCATTCTAGGTAAATGATAAACCTCTTCTGGACTCCACTGGCAACTTATTTCCAGTAAATACTTGTTAAAAAACCTGCCGCTGATGGCCTGATGGCCCTGCTGCTCGCACCAGAGTGTGCGGCTCCGCCTGCCCTGCTGCCCCGCTGCCCCGCGGGCCCGCCGCTGCAGCGCGCAGCTTCCGGGTTAAAAGTAAGGGTGCTTCCTGTGTTGGGAGTAGCGAGCTTCAGTACTAGTTACTCCACTTTCAAAGAACTGTTTGTTTTTAGTTACTGGGAACTTTTTATTTGGTTGCCATTTTAACATTACATCCTATTTTTAACTTATAGGGAAGAAGATTTCTTAGTTCTCTCTTCAATTGGAATATAAATTTCATTAAAATGATTCATGCGACCATTAAAAACCAGTTCCAGGGATTACCAAAGTAAGTATTAAAAACAGTCAATATTTTGTGCTTAGTCTGGTTTTGAAAGTTTCTATTTGACCTGACTTTGGTCAGGTCAACTTTTAGGGGCTTTCCCGGTGGCTTACTGGTAAAGAATCTGCCTGCAGTGCAGGAGACCTGGGTTCGATCCCTGGGTAGGGAAGATCCCCTGGAAAAAGGAATGACTACCCACTCCTGTATTCTTGCCTGGAGAGTCCCATGGACAGAGGAGCCTGCTGGGCTAGAGCCTGTAGGGTCGCAGACTCAGGCCTGACTGAGGGGCTGACGTGATGATGATGATGAGAAGCTTTAGAAATTATCTGCTATTATTTAGTATGTACTGTTGTGTTACTGAATACTTATTTTCCTTGCTATAGGAACCATTCTTTTTCAGTAGTGACACTGAAATTAAGACTTTACTTTGTGGTAACTCTTCACATAGATTATTCACCAGTTCCATCTCAGCCTCAGTCGTAGTAAAGTTCGTGTGGCTAGCACATCTGGTCCTTTGGGTCTCTGCGCACATTGCGATCTCCCTAAGGCGGAGCTGTGTGGGTGGTGCAGGAGCCCCTGAGGGGGGCTCTCTGCCGATTCCCCAGCCTCTGGGCCCTGGCAGTGTTAGGGGCTGTTTGCCGCATTCGAGGTCAAGTCCTTAACCTGCTCTGGAATTTTCAAATCCTCTATCCCGTCAGGCGGCAGTGTGCGAACTGAGATGGGACTCGATGCTGGATCTCTGATTGTTCACTGGAATGCTGCAGCCACCTCTCCCCTCATTTGCACAATATTTGGGTTGAATCAGCAGATTTTCCTCATTATGAGTCTAAGTCAGCCCTGGTATTTTAGGATTCCCTGTACCTGAGCTAATTAGTATAGAATGACTCCAAATTAAAGTGTAGTTATATTTAAACTTTTTATATTTATAGTTTTTATTAGAAATAAATTTATTTTTAAAGTTTTTTACTTAAGAATTTGGTTCTGGGCGTATGTTTCATAGTTTCGCAGAAAATAGTGAAGTGCTGGGGAAGCAGTGACTGAGAAGGAAGAAGTTGACATCTCAGTCCTTCTCCAGACTAGTTTCTGCTTCCTGCTCCAGGCAGACAACCTGTCTCTACTTTGCGAAGCACCAGTTAAAACAGTGTCTTCTTCCCTGGGAGGGGAGACTGCCTGAAATGATACATGTGAAAAATATAATTCTTCAAACTTGCATTAAATTTTTTTTTCCCCAGATCTTTGATGGTACACATTGCGGAAATTTATTTCAGAGCTTGGAAAAAGGCTTCAGGGAAAATAATGGAGGTATTTCCTTTTTGTTTTATGAAATGTTAGCACATTTTTATTGTGTTACTAAAATGTGTTAGCACATTTTTATTGTTTTATTGTGGTTATTAAATAAATAGCCACAATAGGGCTGTTTGAAACCCTTGTTTGTGCCTGTCTGTTAAGCCAAAGCTCACAGTGAGCGTCCACATGGCGCAGGTGTGGGGTCATCCACACCGACTCGGCCCCGCCCACACCGAGCACCGCCTCAGGATGTCCCTCCCTCCCCACGACCTGCAGTTTAAGTGGAACCAAGGCTTTTGCACATTTTGGCAGCTCTGGACCTGCAGTGTCCGGCCACATATATTTGCTGGGCCTTTGAAACGTGGCCAGTCCAAGCTGAGATGGGTTGTAAGTGTGAGAAACTCACCAGATTTGCAAGACAGTCTGGAAAAAGAAGAATATAAAGTATCTCATGGATATTTTAAAAAGAATATTGATTGCGTGTTGAAATGATAGTGTGTTGGATAATTGGGCTGAACAAAATATATTATTAAAGTAAGTTTGCCCCTTTTTTTCTGTTTTTAGTGCGGCCGCTGGAAGGCTTAAAACTGCATTTGTGGCTGATGTTGTGTTTCTGTTGGCCAGTGCTCCTTGGGAGACTCAGGCCATCTCTTCAGCAACACAGTTTGAGAATTTAAAGATGTTTGTTTGAATCAGGCTTATAACCTTTAATGACTGTAGCAACTACCCACTGGTTGTGTAATTCACAATTAAACATTCATAGGCTCTTTCGGAAAAAAATCAAAAGAAAATGTCTGATATCCCTTACCTTTTTCTCATACTAGGTTCTTAGATGTGTTTTTTTCCTTCTGAGAGTAAAATTTTTACTCGAGTCATAAAGGGGTCTTTTCTCCTGGGGAAGCAGGCCCTGGACCGGTGTCGGGGGTGTTTGTAGTTTATTTCTGTACATTCTCCTCTCTTGCCCAGTTTGCGCTTCAGTTAAATACACTGTCAGTTATTACTGCTGTCTGCTTCTGGGAAACAAGAACTTACCATTCCCGTGCCCCTGCAGACAGATTCTACAAGAGTCTCTCAGTGTGGAGTTTTTTGGGGAAGTGGAAGAACCAGGATGTTCTTATGCATTTTTTGCATTGCTCTATACCCCATGAAACTGTTCTTAGGAAGGAGTATTTGTTCCCCCTTTTCTCTAGCAGTGATTTAAAAATAGGAGTTTGTGATTTAAATGTAATTGTTTAGGTCTGCACCAAATTAGTATCAGAAATGTGTGCTTCTCAGTTTCACTCCCGTCCCTCTGTCCCCTCAAGTGTTTAAAGCAAACTCCAGATGTGATGCCTTACTCCTGTGCACTTCAGGATGTGTCCTCTCTAGAAGGCCTGGTTATACAGCGCCATCATCATGCTTACTTTGTGACCCCTATGGGCCAGCAGTCCGTCAGGCTCCTCTGTCCATGGGATTCTCCAGGCAAGAGTACTGGAGTGGGTTGCCATTTCCTTCTCCAGGGGATCTTCCTGACCCAGGGATCAAACTCAGGTCTCCTGCATTGTGGGCAGATTCTTTACCATCTGAGCCACCAGGGAGGCCTAGTACTAATAATTAAACTTCTCTGCTTTGTTTAAATAATGTCTTCATTTTGAAGTCAGGATCCAACAAGTCTCCCAATGACATTTGCTTGTTATATCATTTAAAGCCTTGTTCTCTTTGGAAAAATCTCTGCCATTGACATGTTGGCAAACCTGGTCAGTTGCAGAATGCCGTGTTCTGGTGGTTAGCTCTCAAGGGTCAACTTCTGTGGCCCAGATGCCTGGCTGGTGGTGCTGTGAACCTCCTGTGTGATCACAGGTCGGGCAGCATGGTTCCCATGGGAGTCACGCTGAGACCGAGGGGTCGCTTCGGGAGCATTCTCAGTTAGTGGGGACGAGGTAAATGTTAGTAACCAGTCTCCCTTGGGTCCTTCCCTACTGCTGTGGAGTCCTGGGAACTGCCTGTACCGCTCCTCACTAGGGTACCTCTGAGACATCTGTTTCTGTCAGTTTGGAATCCTGGCCCCCACCCTAGAGGTAGTTCGGTGTGAGTTCTTGGGTAGGGGGTGAGGTAAGCTCTTGGAACAGATCCAGTTTTCTGAGATTATCAGATGAGTCAGTAGGGGTGCCCCCAGGCCCACCTTTGTCTCTGAGCCCTGTCTGGCTTGATCCAGGCTTGAGTGCCATGCATTTTGGCACAAATGTGGTATTTCTTCAAATAAGATAAAAGAAAAGTGCTCTCTGGTATGTGCATTCTAAGAAGTGTAGACGAAGTGGAGAAGCCCTGAGGACCGGACCCAGGCCTTCCCCCTCGGGAGCGGGAAGATGAGCAGGGCAGACAGTCCTCGCGCCGTGGCTCCTCCCCCGCCTGCCCTGCTCTCTGTGGGGGCGCATGCGCTCACCCGTGCTCTCCTGCCGGCTGTTCCAGGCCATCGAGAACGACTGCATCCAGGACTTCATGCACCACGCCGTCCACCTTCCGCGGAGGTCTCCAGTGCATCCCAGAGTGCGCAAGGTGAGCCACGCTCCTGCAGCGCTTTTGAAAATTGTGTCTCATATGTTTTGTTCTTAGAGAGTTGTTTTTGTGAAATTTTGTTAAGCTTTCACAGGCACCAGTTAAAGGAATTTTTCAGAATCTCGACATTTGGAACTACCTTGACGCCAAAGTTTTGATTAGGAAAGCAAACATCTGTTGTTAAGACATCGGAACTGTATTCAGACCACCTTAACTACGTTCTTGGACATAAAGATGTCTAGAGCCGTCACTGTCTCACTGCTGCCACTGCTGCTTTAAAAGCAGAGACCGAGATTATCTCTATTGTTTACTCTCATATATTACACTTCCACTTGGTAGTCTGCAAACCGTACTGAATAATGTTCTGATAGTTTCTCTGGTACAGCTTTGTTTTTGAGAGGTAGTCTCAGAGTTTGGGCATGGGCTGTATCCTCATGGTGTGCATGGTCTAACTGGGCGAGTCTCTGCTGCTGGTGTGGCTGCTGCTCTTCTGACGGAGTCTGATAAGCAAGGCTCCCGCAGGAGGCCGTGCAGGCAGGCTCTGGTCGGCTCTCCGGGGCCGTGTCTACCCCAGGCGAGGCCCCCGTGCTCTCTGCTGGTTTGGGCAACTGTGTGTCGGGAAGCTAGAGGAAGAACGATGAGGTGCCTGCTACTGTTTGTGTAGTGGAGTCACTGTTTGTAGGCGTGAACTATATTAAGTTTGAATGGATAAAAAACATTCCTTATTATGGATGATTTAGTTTGTATTATCCAAAGATAAAGAACCAGAGATGAAGATGCATCCATGTGCCTCCCCACCACCCACCCCACCCAGCACACACGGTCCCTGGCACGTCGTAAGTGGTAGACAGTTTGGGTCATTTACTTCACATGTCTGATTTAATGTTCAGATTCTGCTTAACTGTAAGGAGTGGCATTTTATTAAACTGTACACATTTGTGATGTGGTTACTTTACTGCTGCTACCAAAGAACTGAAGACTTTTTCTTACCTGATTTTCTGTTATGGTAGTAAGAAATGAAGATGAGTGCAGGTATCATTGTTTGTTAGATTTATGGCAGAATGCACAGCCAGAATGAAGGGCAGAATATTAGATTCCACTTCTCAAGTGAAATGTATCTTGGACTCCAAGTCATTGTTCTTACTGCTTATAACATATCATAGCTTCTTGCTTGAATCCTTTTTTTGATAAATACCAAATTTACCTGATAAGTCATTTTATTGATATGTTGAAAGACACTTCAGAAAATACCTTAGAAGTCACTTGAAAGTAAGAAACCCCTTACTGTTGATGAAGATGTTCTAAAGCTCGCAGTAATGGCTGCACAGCTCTGTATAATCAGCGCCACTGAATCACACACTTTATAAGAGTGACTTATGGTTTATGAATCATACCTCATAACGTGTCTAAAAGCTCTCTATGAAGCAAGTACCGTTAATACCAAATTAACATCGCACACAGAAAGCAAATGACAGGCTGAAATCTCCTAAATGAAACATTTACAGCCAGAAGAAGAAAACCCCTAGGTTGCAGTTCATTTGCTGTTGCTGTTCAGCCACTAAGTCATGTCTGACTCTTTGCAATGCCATGAACTCCAGTTCTCCAGGCTTCCCAGTCCTTTACTATCTCCCAGAGTTTGCGCAAACTCATGTCTATTGAGCTGGTGATTTGTAGTTCTTTTAGGGCAAAGTTGGTTGACATTCACTTAAAGTCTATTGTTTTATAGCCTAATTTATAAAAAATTCTATTTTTCACTAATATAACTTTGGCTGCAATTGTGAATTAAGGACAAAAGGCAGCACTGATTGTTGTTGGGGACAAGAATCTGAAGAGTCACAGCAAGGTCCTGGCTGGTTAAAGCAGTGTGTTTTCTGATTGTCTGTGACTTTGGGGAGGGACCTGACATCCAGGTTTCTCCTGGGAAGGATCACTGGGCAGTGACACCCCTTTGAGACACAATCGCCCCTCGAGGTCTGCGGGCGATTGGGCAGCAAATCCACGGGTGCTCCAGTGCCTTCCTGAGTACTTCCCACCATCTCTGGGTCACTTACACCCGGTGCCCTGTAAGTGCTTGTAAGAGGCTGGGAATCTGATGTGATTATTACATAAGCAGTTGCCAGCAAGTGACAGTTTCAGGCTTTGCTTTGAAACTTTCCGGAATTTTTTCCCCTCACATATTTTCCATCCACGCTGGGTGGAGTCTGCAGAGGCAGAGCCCGTGGGTGTGAAGGTCTGACTCTCCGCGCCATTCTGGATGCCCAAAAGAGGTTCTCAGAGCAAGACAGTTGTCGCCAGTGCACTTGAGAGGCAGAATGGGCTGCAGGAACAGTCAGGCTGGCTCCTTTTCCACTTGACCCTGAAGGTCAGAGGTGTGTCTTTTTATGAGGTTTTGTGGCTATTGGTAGAAGAGTAGAAGCAGGAACCGAGCCTTCGTGCAGCCCAAGGCTGTGAGTCTGTCTTTCCACCATAGGTGCTTTTGTGAGACTGCCATGCTCCAAGCTGTTAGCGTGTCTTTTTGTCGTGGTTCCTGTTAGAAAGAGCTGTGCATCCAAGGCTGGGGATGCAGGGGCGGCCTGTGCTCCCTGTTTGCTCAAGGTGGGGTCTTAAGTGCTCTTTTGGAAACGCCAGTATTACTGTGCTTCTCTTCTCTTCTTGGCTCTTAGGTGCTGAGCTATTTTCACCATCAAAAGGAAGTTCGGCAGGGAGTGGAAGAGATGCTTTACAAGTTATACAAGCCCATCCTTTGGAGAGGATTAAAGGTATGCCTCTTAACTGTCCATGTTTAGCATGCTGAGTATGCTGTGGGGTTTAGCATCTTCTGATGCAGGCACTGAAAGTAAGACTTGAGGCTGGGCATGCATGAGATTCTGAATGAATACTTTATGCTTTTATTAAAAGCATTTCTTAAATTGGGGATCCGAATGGATTTAGTGCTGGATGCACTGCTGGAAGGAGGGTCGCCATGCTCAGCAGGGGTGGTGTGTGCAGAGCTGGGCGGAGCCTTCATGGCCCTTAGGGCCTCCTGCCGGTGATGGGGCCACGGTGACAGCACGTGAGCAGGGGTCGGACGAGCATGCGGGTCATTCTAACGCAGGTGACTCTGGTCTGGGGGCAGGACGTGACTGATTCTTCATGACACAGTGGACTTTGACGTAGGTAGGGAAACGTCTCTGTTGACATGGAACAGGGAGTTTGGCTTCATTTAAGGAAGGTCTCACAAGCTTGGTTAGTTTAAATGTTACAGTTGTCTTTAATATGTAAATAGGAATGTGTCTGTGTTGAGACACTAGAAGCATTGCTTGAGGGATTCTGTGCTGACGCCTTTGGCTGTCAGCTCTTTGGAGTCTGAAACTCCTCTCACCATTCCAGGCCAGAAACTCGGAAGTCCGGTCCAATGCTGCACTGCTGTTCGTTGAAGCGTTTCCTATTCGGCACCCAGGGTTTACGCCATTGAGATGGACAGCGAGATTCAGAAGCAGTTCGAAGAACTCTACGTACGTATTCATGTGGCCAGCCTCCCAGCCTGCAGCAGTCTGGGCCTGGATGTCCCTGGGCCTGCACTGTGCGGCCTCCAGAGGGCAGCTTTCCAGCTGCTGCCGCTCTTCTGGGAGCCCGGCCTCTCCCGGTGCCTTCTGGGCAGCGAGGGCTCCCAGGGCCTGTGTCCGCTTCCTCTCCGTCTCGTTTGGAGCCTCTCGCCATTTGCTGTGTGTAGTCTGAAGGGTAGAGGCTGTGTCACAGCGGTCAGGGCAGAGCCCGGGGTTGGCCCCTCTGTCCGATAGCTGTGTCCCTTGGGGCCAGTTGGGCACTGACTTTTCTGTCTTTATCTGTGTGGTGGGCGTGGTGGTAGCACCTGTGTAAAGTGGGGCAGTGTCGTGAACACACACGCAACTGGTTAGCTTTTAAGGCAGGTAATGCCTGTTGCAGTGGGTTTTTTCCGATGATTGATTTTCCTAGTAAGTCGTTAGGACATCAAGATGTGACATTTATTCCCAAGGGTAATCTCCAGTCTTTCACCTGGCAGGACAGTGTGAGCCTCTGCTGACTTCTCTATGGCCCCTGCCATTTGTAGGGTCTCCTGACACAAGCTAAGAGGTACTACTTATTGTCCTAGTTAGTAGAATAACATTTTAGGAAGGGATAGCAAAAATGGTGTGATAGTGATGGTTACCCATAGCTGTCCTAAAATACTTCCTTTGGTTTGTTTTCTGACCCACTATAAAAAAATATCAGGCATGCAGAAAGTTGAAATGGTCGTGTAATCAGTATGTCCTGCTTAGCCTCTTCACATGTGCTCACCGGTGCAGTCACATCTCACCCCCGGACACCGCCCGCCTGCACACGCAGAAACACGCCCCCCCGCCCCGTCAGTGTTTCGCAGGGGCACCGCATCCACACGTGTGTTTATTTAAAAGTCCCTTTGGGGATCATGGTTAATTTTGTGGACAAATGTTGCTGGGCAAACCACACTAGATTTTGGAAGCTTTTAGCCATAAGACCGTGAAAAACTTACGCTCTTTATAGCTCGGGTGTCCAATCTGTGAAGCACTTTATAGCTCGGGTGTCCAATCTGTGAAGCACTTGTGTTTTTGCCTGAAGTGTTGAAGACTCTGCTCTTGAATGCAGAGGCGGAGTGTGTGCTGGAGGTCTAGCACTATCCCTCTTACATGGGATCTGCCGCAGGTGCTTGGCCCTGGCTACGGGCCTGACCGCTGATGAGGCAGGTTGCATGGTGGTTTAGAGTGTGGAGTGAGGCAATTTGAATCCCAGTTCCCAGTTAATGTCTGATTTTTCTCAAATTAACCTCTTTCAAATCCTGTTTCTTCTTTAAAGCTGGAGAAAATATTTTATCAGATTGTGATAAGTTTCCAATGAAAAATTGTATATAAAGCATTTAGTTCAGCCCCTAAGCACTAAGGTGACAGTGGTTATAACTGTCCAAAAGGACATTACAATCTGTAAAGTGATGTAACCATCCCACAGAGTCTGCTCTAACATCAGTTCAGTTTAGTTGCTCAGCAGTATTTGACTTTCTCTGACCCCATGGACTGCAGCACGCCAGGTTTTCCTGTCCATCACCAACTCCCAGAGCCTAACATAGTGCCCCTATATCACAGTCTGTATTCAGGTTAATCATTGTGAGTTTTGTATTTGCTTTATTAACTATTTAAAAACATAAAAATTAATACTTCCTATTTTGTTTGAATTTAAGGAAGGAAAAACACTAAAGGAATTTCAAGTCAGTTAAATTTTTTTTCAGAACTGTAAATATTAAATTCTAAATAACTCCTTTAAGTTAAAAAAAAAACCCAGATGATAGAGAACATTGATTTTACGTGTTTTTTTTTCAGTTCAGTTCAGTTACTCAGTTGTGTCCAAATTTTACGACCCCATGGACTGCAGCACGCCAGACTACCCTGTCCGTCAACATGTCCCAGAACTTGCTCAGGTGGACGGCTGAGGTCGATGGTCAACACCATTGAGTCAGTGAGCCATCAACCATCTCATCCTCTGTCGTCCCCTTCTCCTCCTGCCTTCAATCTTTCCCAGCATCAGGTTCTTTTCCAGTGACTCAGTTCTTCCCATGAGGTGGCCAAAGTACTGGAGCTTCAGCTTCAACATTAGTCCTTCCAGTGAATATTCAGGACTGATTTCCTCTAGGATGGACTGGTTGGATCTCCTTGCAGTCCAAGGGACTCTCAAGAGTCTTCTCCAGCACCACAGTTCAAAAGCATCAGCTCTTCAGTGCTCAGCCTTCTTTATGGTCCAACTCTCACATCCATACACGACCACTGGAGAAGCCACGGCTTTGACTACGTGGGCCTTTATCAGCAGAGTAATGTCTCTGTCTCTTAATATGCTCTCTAGGTTGATCATAGCTTTTCTTCCAAGGAGGAAGCTTTTTTTTTTTTTAACTTTCATGGCTGCAGTCACCATCTGCAGTGATTTTGGAGCCCAAGAAAATAGTCTGTCACTATTTCCCTTGTTTCCCTATCCATTTGCCATTAGGTGATGAGATTGAATGCCATGATTTTAATTTCTTGAATGTTGAGTTTTAAGCCAGCTTTTTCACTCTCTTCTTTGACTTTCATCAAGAGACTCTTTAGTTCTTCACTTTCTGCCATAGGGTAGTATCATCTGCATATCTGAGGTTATTGATATTTCTCCTAGCAATCTAGATTCCAGCTTGTGCTTCAACCAGCCTGGCATTTCACATGATGTACTCTGCATGTAAATTAAATAAACAGGGAGACAATATACAGCCTTGAAGTACTCCTTTCCCACTTTAGAACCAGTCTGTTGTTCCATGTCCGGTTCTAACTGTTGCTTCTTTGCCTGCATACAGATTTATCAGGAGGCAGGTAGGGTGGTCTGGTATTCTCATCCCTTGAAGAATTTTCCAGTTTGTTCTGATCCACAGAGTCAAAGCCTTTAATGTTGTCAATAAGGCAGAAGTAGATGTTTTTCTGGAATTTGCTTGCTTTTCTATGATCCAGCATATTTTGGCAATTTGTCTCTTGTTCCTCTGCCTTTTTTAAATCCAGCTTGATCATCTATCTGGAAGTTCTCGGTTCATGTACTGTTGAAGCCTGGCTTGGAGAATTTTGAGCATTACTTTACAGTGTGTGAGAGGAGTGCAATTGTACGGCAGTTTGAGCATTCTTTGGCATTGCCTTTCTTTGGGATTGGAATGAAAACTGACCTTTTCCAGTCCTGTGGCCACTGCTGAGTTTTTCAAATTTGCTGGCATACTGAGTGCAGCACTTTCACAGCATCATCTTTTAGGATTTGAAAGAGCTCAACTGGAATTCTATCATCTCCACATGCTTTGTTTATAGTGATGCTTCCTAAGGCCCACTTGACTTCGCACTCCAGGATGTCTGGTTCTAGGTAATTATCTGGGTTGTGAAGATCTTTTTTGTACAGTTCTTCTGTGTATTCTTGCCACCTCTTCTTAATACCTGCTGCTTCTGTTAGATCCATACCGTTTCTGTCCTTTATTGTGCTCATCTTTGCATGAAATGTTCCCTTCGTATCTCTAATTTTCTTGAAGAGATCTCTATTCATTCCCATTCTATTGTTTTCCTCTATTTCTTTGCATTGGTCACTTAGGAAGGCTTTCTTACCTCTCCTTGCTATACTCTGGAACTCTGCATTCAGATGGGTATATGTTTCTTCTGCTCCTTTGCCTTTAGCTTCTCTTCTTTTCTCAGCTATTTATAAGGCCTCCTCAGACAACCATTTTGCCTTTTTGCATTTCTTTTTTTGGGGGGATGGTTTTGTTCACAGCCTTTGTACAATGTCACGAACTTCTGTCCATAGTTCTTCACTCTATTAGATCCAGCCCCTTGAATCTATTTCTCACTTCCACTGTAAAATCATAAGGGATTTGATTTAGGGCATACCTGAATGATCTAGTGGTTTTTCCCTACTTTCTTCAATTTAAGTCTGAATTTGGCAATAAGGAGTTCATGATCTGAGCCACAGTCAGCTCCCGGTCTTGTCTTTGTTGACTGTATAGAGCTTCTCCATTTCGGCTGCAAAGAATATAATCAATCTGATTTCGGTGTTGACCATCTGGTGGTGTCCCTGTGTAGAGTCTTCTCTTGTGTTGTTGGAAGAGGGTGTTTGCTATGACCAGTGTGTTCTCTTTGCAAAACTCTGTTAGCCTTTGCCCTGCTTCATTCTGTATTCCAAGGCCAAATTTGCCTGTTACTCCAGGTGTTTCTTGACTCCCAACTTTTGAATTCCAGTCCCCTATAATGAAAAGGACATCTTTTTTTGGTGTTAGTTCTAAAAGGTCTTATAGGTATTCATAGAACCATTCAACTTCAGCTTCTTCAGCGTTACTAGTTGGGGCATAGACTTGGATTATTGTGATATTGAATGGTTTGCCTCGGAGACGAACAGAGATCATTCTGTCGTTTTTGAGATTGCATCCAAGTACTGCATTTTGGACTCTTTTGTTGACCATGATGGCTACTCCATTTCTTTTGAGGGATTCCTGCCTGCAGTAGTAGATATAATGGTCATCTGAGTTAAATTCACCCTTTCCAGTCCATTTTAGTTCGCTGATTCCTAGAATGTCGACGTTCACCCTTGCCATCTCTTGTTTGACCACTTCCAATTTGCCTTGATTCACGGACCTGACATTCTAGGTTCCTATGCAATACTGCTCTTTATAGTATCGGACCTTGCTTCTATCACCAGTCACATCCACAGCTGGGTATTGTTTTTGCTTTGGCTCCATCCCTTCATTCTTTCTGGAATTATTTCTCCACTGATCTCCAATAGCATATTGGGTACCTGCCAACCTGGGGAGTTCCTCTTTCAGTGTTCTCTCTTTTTGCCTTTTCATACTGTTCATGTGGTTCTCAAGACAAGAATGCTGAAGTGGCTTGCCATTCCCTTCTCCAGTGGACCACGTTTTGTCAGAACTCTACCATAAGCCGTCCATCTCAGGTGGCCCTACCTGGCATGGCTCATAGTTTCATTGAGTTAGACAAGGCTGTGATCCATGTGATCAGTTTGGTTTTCTGTGATTGTGTTTTTCGTTTGTCTGCCTTGTAATGGATAGAGTAAGAGGCTTGTGAAAGCTTCCTGATGGGAGGGACTGGCTGTGGGCAATTGGGTCTTACTCTGATGGGTGGGCCATGCTCAGTAAGTTGATAGGTGGGGCTGTGTTCCCTCCCTGTAGTTTGTCCTGACTCCAAAACATGGTAGGGGCAATAGTTCAGTTCAGTTCAGTCACTCAGTCGTGTCCGACTCTGCGACCCCATGAATTGCAGCATGCCTGGCCTCCCTGTTCGTCACCAGCTCTCGGAGTTCACTCAGACTCATGTCCGTTGAGTCGGTGATGCCATCCAGCCGTCTCATCCTGTATCGGCCCCTTCTCCTCCTGCCTCCAATCCCTCCCAGCATCAGAATCTTTTCCAATGAATCAGCTCTTCGCATGAGGTGGCCAAAGTACTAGAGTTTCAGCTTTAGCATCATTCCTTCTAAAGAACACCCAGGGCTGATCTCCTTTAGAATAGACTGGTTGGATCTCCTTGAAGTCCAGGGGACTCTCAAGAGTCTTCTCCAACACCACAGCTCAAAAGCATCAATTCTTCGGCGCTCAGTTTTCTTCACAGTCCAACTCTCACATCCATACATGACTACTGGAAAAACCATAGCCTTGACTAGACAGACCTCTGTTGGCAAAGTAATATCTCTGCTTTTGAATGTGCTATCTAGGTTGGTCATAACTTTCCTTCCAAGGAGTAAGCGTCTTTTAATTTCATGGCTGAAATGACCATCTGCAGTGATTTTGGAGCCCCAAAAATGAAGTCTGACACTGTTTCTACTGTTTCCCCATCTATTTCCCATGAAGTGATGGGACCGGATGCCATGATCTTCGTTTTCTGAATGTTGAGCTTTAAGCCAACTTTTTCACTCTCCTCTTTCACTTTCATCAAGAGGCTTTTTAGTTCCTCTTCACTTTCTGCCAGAAGGGTGGTGTCATCTGCATATCTGAGGTGATTGATATTTCTAGCATTGAGGGCTTCTGAAATTTTAAGGATGATTATCTTTTGATTTTTTTTCTTCCGCTATAACATGGAGTCCAGTGTGTTGGTTGCCTGTTAGACACAGGAAATGTTGTTAATGATCTTCTTCCTTCCTTCTTTCCAGTGTCCGTCTGTCCCTAACCCCTCTCAGGGAGCAGTGCAGTGCACGGCTCGGTCAGTGGCAGAGCTGGTTACGAGCGGGAGTGGTTCCTGTGGAGGGCGCGACAGCAGTGGTCCTAGGCTCTGGCCACGCAGTCCCGCCACCCCCCCGCTGCTGGGCAGGAAGGCAGCTGAGTGGTTTATTCCAATGAAACTGACCTACAGAGACCAATCTGTGAATTCCATGTGATATTTACATGTTTCAGGATATTAATAGTCAATAAAGCAGAAATAGATGTTTTTTTCTGGAACTCTCTTGCTTTTTTCATGATCCAGCAGATGTTGGCAATTTCATCTCTGGTTCCTCTGCCTTTTCTAAAACCAGCTTGAACATCAGGAAGCAAACTGGCCTTAGTATTGCTCCCAGAACATAGCTACACATTTCCCATTTGTACTTCTTTTTGCTCTAATTTCTCCTTAAGATACTATTTCAACATGGTGGGATGCAGTGGAATATAGTGGTCCTAGAGTGAGATTCCCCGAGTTTGAATCCCATCTCTGTTACCTACCAATTGTGTGGGATGTCAGGATCTGTCTTAGCCTGCGTTAAATTTTAGTACAAAATTATAGTACAGAAATTAAAATTTGTCTAGAAAATAAGTACAAAAATATAGTACAAATGTTTGTACTAAAAATTATAGTACAAAATCTTTGTCTAAAACATATAGTACAAAAGTTACAGTGAGGAATAAGTAAGATAATGTTAAGTAAATTGTACAAAGCAGTCCCGAGCACATAGTAAGCCTACTACAGGTTTAACAGTTATTGTCTCTCAAGTCCTACTCATCCGTCAAACCTCTCACGAACACTGCTTTGCAACACCGCCACCATGATCTTTCTCCCCTGTGTCCCAAAGGCTTTACTTCTCCGTTGGTTCCAATATTCAACCTTATGTTATTGTTATTTCTGTCCTAGTCTTTCTTCCTTAATGGACTATAACTTATGGTACAGCTTGTGTCTTACTTCTTTATAAAACTCTAAGGTATATTCACTTGAGAAATATATGGTAACATGAAAAAATTGAGAATCTAGAAGTTTGTAAGGATAATATGTCATTGAAACCTGCAATGCCATGTGTATTATTTGCTCTAGTGCATATGTGTAGTTATTCTGTCTTTGGACATATGGCAGGGGGGCAAATATCTTGTTAATTGTTTCAGAGTTGTAGTAAATTCACGCAAGGTTGCATGGCTATACACTGATGGTTCTGTAAGTGAAAGAAGTGTTTTTAAGATGGGCCAATGCAGCCAATGTATATATTGCCAACTGTTGTGTCATCAGGGTTGTTCACACACATAGTTATTCTCCTTCTTCTGGCCACAACATAGGATTTCACTTCCCACTCATTTTGACAATAGGTATTGCTAGGTGACCTATTGTGACTGATGAAATGTGAGTGGATATGTCCTGGTGAAAGTTTTAAAACCAACATGTAGTTCTTCATATATCTTCCCCCATCTCCTGCCATCAAAAAAAAAAAAAAATTGAGAATAAACATGTGGGCTTGAATTTCTGACTGATTGCTATTATCATAATCTCTATCCTTCTCCCCAATGCACCTGTATTAAAAATATCATGTGAAATACTGTTGCCTTGTTTAGCACCAGCCTGCTGTTTGATTGGGGCTGTGGTTGTCGTTCTGAAGTTAGGAGAAAGGCTTGATGTTATATGGCAATGATATATGACATTGGAGACTTTGGGAGATTATTAAGTTATGATATTAGAGCCCTCATGAATGTGATTAGAGCCCTCATGAATATGAATAGTGCCCTTATGAAAGAGACCCCAGGATTTTTCCTTGTCCCTTATACTGTGTTAGGACACAGTGAAACTATGGCTCCTTAAAAACCATGAAGTGAGCCATCACCAGGCAACAAATCTTCCAGTCCTTTAATTTTGGCTTTATCTGCATCCAGAACTGAAAAAATAAATTCTGCTATGTAAACTACCAAGTCTATGCTATTCTGTTAGAATACTTAACAGACTAAGATTCCTGCTAAAATAAAATATTTTAATAGAAACTAGACACTTCTAAAATGACAAAAGTTTCTACAATTGAAAATTACATATCATAGCAAGAACCAAGAAAATCACAACTTGATTAAGAAAAGGCAATCAACTGATGATAACACCATGATGTAGTATCTTTAAGGAATTCTAAATTAGCCATTATAAAACTATAATCAACAATGACTTATAAGTTCACTTGGAACAAATAAAAGAAAAGAAAATCAAGGCATGGGCATGTAGAAGTGATAAGTAAAATCAAAAGGGAAGTACACAATTTTTAAAAATATCACAAGAAGGAACAATTAAAACTTGCCAAATTGGCTCAATAATGGGGTATAAGGGACTGAGGACAGAGTCAGTGCACTTAAGAATTCTGTGAAACATTTAAGAAAATATAAGAGGAAGGAGATCTTTCCATCTCATTTTATGAGACCAGTATTACTTTTCCCCAAAATCAGCCAGACCAATATGACTAATCTTATATTCAAAAATCCTTAACAAAATATTAGCAAGGCTGATCTAGCAATGTAAAAATAATTATGTTCCATAACTATTTGAAATTTATTCTAGATATTCAAGTCTGACTCAACATTTAAAATAAATCAATATAATTGATAATATTAGCAAGCTATAGAAGAAATATATGATCATACCAGTTGACACAGAGAAAAAAAATGATAAATTTCCAGTGCTTGTTAGTAGCAAAAACCTTGAGCAAGTTAAAAGTAAAGAGTAGTTAATAACATGATAAAGACTGTCTCCAAAAAACTTAAAGCTAACTTTATGCTTAATGGTTAAAACTAAATATTCATCACCTAAAGATCATGATCAAGGTAATATCACTACTCCTGTTCAATGTAATTCTTGAAATTCTAGTCACTGCAGTAAGTCAAAAAGAAAATAAGGGACATGCAGATTGTAAAAGGAAGTAATAAAATTATTTTCATATGGCATGAATGTCTACATAAAAAGTTCCTAATAAATCTACAGAAATTAACTCAAAATGGATTACAGACTTAAATTTTATTTTTTTCCTTTTTTTTAAATTAATTTTTATNTTATCTTTTGATTTTTTTTTCTTCCGCTATAACATGGAGTCCAGTGTGTTGGTTGCCTGTTAGACACAGGAAATGTTGTTAATGATCTTCTTCCTTCCTTCTTTCCAGTGTCCGTCTGTCCCTAACCCCTCTCAGGGAGCAGTGCAGTGCACGGCTCGGTCAGTGGCAGAGCTGGTTACGAGCGGGAGTGGTTCCTGTGGAGGGCGCGACAGCAGTGGTCCTAGGCTCTGGCCACGCAGTCCCGCCACCCCCCCGCTGCTGGGCAGGAAGGCAGCTGAGTGGTTTATTCCAATGAAACTGACCTACAGAGACCAATCTGTGAATTCCATGTGATATTTACATGTTTCAGGATATTATTCATTTTTTCCAACCACTTGGAAGCAAAAAACAATTCTCATGTCCTGTGGGCCACACAGAGACAGGCATGGGCCTCTCTGGCCTGTGGGTCAGCGGCGAGTTCATGACCCTCTGGGTCAGGGCCTGAGTGGGGCATTAGGGGGATCCAGGAGGTGAGGGAGGGCTTGATGAAGATGGCAGAGGAGGCCCCCGTGTGTGTCTGTGGTCCCTGAAGGGCAGTGGTACTCTGTATGGAAACCGCATTACGTGTTAAGTGCCATTGTCCTGGTGGTCGCTTGAGTCTCTGATGTGGGCTGTGTGCCATAAGCTGATCATCTGGAATTAATGTTGAAGAATAATGTTGTAAGTAATCCATACAAAGCAAAAGCTATAAAACTTGTGACTTCCTTCTGTTCCTTTCTGTTTTTTATTTTGTCTCTCTTCCTTGCTTTTTGTTTTTCCCAAGTGACCCATAGTCTTCACTTTCCATCCCTGTGGTGAAGAAGGGGTTGGCTGGAGGAGGCGGCCGGCTCGGGGTATCGCTGGCGGTGTGGCGCTGTCCTCCGTGGGCATTTTCCCTGCCTGCTGTGCTGGTCGTGGTTCTGGTAGTGGGTGGGCTGGTCGCCGGTGGACTCCCCACGGCCTCGGGCTGGGCAGCAGGCAGGCCGGCCCCCGGGGCAGGGACGGAGGGTGTCCTGCGCCTGTGCAGCTTGCAGGACTTCTGCCTGCTCTCCGGCGTGCCTGGCCCCTCAGCATCTGTCTCCACTCTCCCCAGCGGCTTGCTCACTCCCGCGCCGCCCGCCCCTGCCCCAGCCCTCCCCCCGCGGTGTCCGCCAAGGCCTGGCCCTGCTGGGCTGCTCTGAGCCCTGTGGGCACAGTTCTGCCTGCTCATAGCCCTGCTCTGGGGGAGCAGAGCCCCCTGGTGTTTGCAGCACCGCCTGCTCTCGTCACCTGGGAGGAGAGGAGGCAGGAAGTGCTTACTCATCTGAGTTCAGCCTTCTTCTGGCCTAATTATGGAGTGAGGACTATTTTTGCTTCTAAACTCTGGATTGGAAAATTCCGCACGTAGCAGTACAGGGCCTTGGGCGGGGGATCCCTGCGCCCTCAGACAGTCCTGGCGGTGCTGACCTGGTGCTGACCTGGCCCACTCGGTTCCTCCTCCCTGTTTTTAAGCAGATCTGAGCCACAGAGTATTTCAACTCTTAATTACTTCAGTGAATGTGTTTCTTGCTTGGTCATGTCCAACTATTTGCGACTCTAATAGCTTCTGATGAATGATGTCGGATTCTTGATCTCCAAAGATTTAACTTTGCGAACAGGGAGCAGACTGGATCACTCAAGAGCGTTTGTGTAGCAGAATTGATGATGATAAAGGGCAGAGAAAGCTTCTGACACAAACCTCAGAAGGGGACAGAGAGTGCCCCCGACCCTGTGCTAGTCTAAGCAAGGCGTATACTCTAACCAGACCCACTCCCATAACTACATCTTAAATTAACAAGATTAGAATTAACAATAGAAAGCTTTTACCAGATCCACTCCCACAAGTCTTAAGATAACAAGATTCAGAAGGTTTTTCTTAAAAAGGAGAAGCATGTCCTCAAGCAAGANTTTTTTTATTAAATGTTAACACATTTTATTTAACTCAGTATATCCAAAATACCATTGTTTCAACATGCAATCAGTATAAAAATTACGAGATTTCTCATTCTTGTTTTCTTAAGTCTTTGAAAACCAGAGTGAATTTTACACTTATGGTGCACTTGAGTTTGGGTTAGCTACATTTAAAGTGCTCGAGTCACATTTGACTAGTGGCTACCATTTTCCATGCTAAGTAACATAATCGAAGATTATCTAGGTAGAAAATTCTAGGCTGATAGGTTCCCCTAGCTGTTGGGGATACAATTCTGGCATCTACTGATGCAAATATGAAATATGGTGTCAGTCTGATTGTCATTCCTCTGTAGGTGATTTGTGACTTTTTTTCCTTCTTTAGTTTTCAAGATTTTTTTCTTTAAGTGTTTTGTACTTTCACTATAATGTTGCTGGAATTAATGTTTCTATATTCTTTTGATTCTCTGTGTTCTTCAAAGTAAGAACCCATATTGGAAATAGTTTTCAACTATTTTTATTTAATAAAGTCCGTTTTCAATGTCTATTTCTAGAGCCGACTTCATAGATGTTATTCTATTCGTCTTCATATATTCCAATAGTTATTTAATAATGTCCATCTCTCTCGCTCTCTCTACAGTATTTAGAGTATGTCTTTAGTGCTTTCTTCTGGCTGGCTGACTTTTCTCTATCAGCTACGTCTATCTAATTCACTTATCGAATGTGCATTGGGGTTTTCAATTTCAATGACTAAATTTTTAATTTATAGAAGCCCCTCTTAATTTTCTTTAGAATGTCTTTTCAAAAATTCCGATCTATTCATCATAGCTCTTCTTGCTTCCGTCTCCTTCATCCTTTTGCTTATCTTTTAGTCCCTCTCAAATTGTTGCACTAGCTCCAACACTTCAGTTGATGTGTTTGCAGACCCACCCTCACTGCATTTCATTTTATCATTGGATTTACGTATTATTGTGAATTTACCTCTAGTAGGGGCTTTCGCATCTATAATGGGTTGTAGAAATGTCCATGTAGTAGAATTTGGGATTTGCTTTAGCAAGTGTTCTAGGAGTTTTCACTAATTTAGGACTAGCTTTGTATTCCTTTCTCAGCTTGCGGTTTTTTCATCATCTGGCTTAATTTTGGACTATGGATTTGTTGTTTCTGAATTTCCATCTCTTAGTGTTGACTTATTTTTATCTATCCGTGGACCCAGGAGGACAAGTTTCCTTGTTCCTTTCCAGGAGGACTCTGGGTGATGTTTTGTCTTCTTCTGGGAGACGGAGTAGCTCTTATAACTCCAGGTTCAGGGCCTTATACCTTGCTCCCTAGCTCCTAAGTTTGACAACTCACATGGATTTCAAAACCCTAACCCCTAGAATTTGTTTGGTTTCAGGACCCATGGGAGCCATAGTTCATGAACTCCCCTAACTGCGGTCACTTAGCTTGAAGGTTCTTTATTTCTGGAATCTCAGATTTTCCTTTTCTTGTTTTGTTTTTGAGCTCAGTTTTATAATTTTTTGATAACCCTTTCCCACAAGTTCTGTTTTTCACAGAAGAGGGAGCCCCTCTCTTTTCTCAATCTACCGTAGAAGTCTTCTATGTATTGCTTTTAGTAATATAAGAGGTAAGAAACGTTTTCCTTCCAGATTTCCACACACTTTCATATTCCCTTTGGTAGTTTTAACAGTCTTTTCAATAAGTGTAGAGACAAAAAGTTTTCATAATGACATTGTTAGGTGGTTTTGACAGGTCTGAAAATAATTTTTTGATAACCCTTTCCCACAAGTTCTGTTTTTCACAGAAGAGGGAGCCCCTCTCTTTTCTCAATCTACCGTAGAAGTCTTCTATGTATTGCTTTTAGTAATATAAGAGGTAAGAAACGTTTTCCTTCCAGATTTCCCACACACTTTCATATTCCCTTTGGTAGTTTTAACAGTCTTTTCAATAAGTGTAGAGACAAAAAGTTTTCATAATGACATTGTTAGGTGGTTTTGACAGGTCTGAAAAGAGAACCATTTGTAGACTTTCTTTGCTGGGGTAGAAGAGAAAAAGAGATTATGGGATTTAGAATCAGAGTCCAAATCGTATCTACAGTCTCCGGCTCTATGACCATGAGCTTTGGGTGCAAACGCCATGAGGGCAGATATCGCTGCCCTGATCTCCACTTAGTGTGCTGCTCCTAGCATAGAGTAAGGCAGCAATACATCCTCGTGGAAGAAAGGCACTCATAGACTTGGAAAATGAACTTATGGCTGCCTGGGGGAAGGGATTATTAGGGAGTTTGGGAAGGTCATGCACTGCTATATTCAAAATGGATAACCAACCAGGACCTACTGTATAGCACACGGAGCTCTATGCAATGTTAATGCCAACCTGGATGGGGGCGGAGTTCAGGGAGAATGGATACAGGTATATGTATGACTGAGACCCTTCACTGTTCACCTGAAACTACCACAACATTGTTAATTGGCTATAGCCAATTAACACAAAACATAAAACAGTTTAAAATTTTGGGGAAAAAAGTCCTTGTTGAATGGGTGAGTAGGTAACTAGCGTTAATCCTCTGAACCTTCGCATCCTCATCTATACAGTGAGAGTAACCCTGCTAGCATCGTTAGGTTGGTGTGCAATGTAGGAGTCATGTCAAGTTCCAAGCACATCATATATGTTAAAATACTGTGCTTCTAGAAAATGGAGGACCATGGTTTGGTTCAGAGTGATACATGGGAGCCATGAGAGCTTTCATAACTGTACTTTTCCATGTTCCAGAGTATGCTTTGTGAATTTCCCAGCCCTCCGGATGCTTCTGTTCACCTGGGCATGGTTTCTAATTTGTCTGCATCTTTGCTGAGGGAGGCTGTCAGAGCGGGATGTAGTTCTCACGGCCCTGTGCATGGGGCTCTCACCCCCTGTCCTTCATGTGATGCCCTTTCATTTGCTCCTTCCCTCACAATTAGTGCTTGTTTTCCTTGTCATCCTTTTACTCTGTAAGGCAGCACCTGGCTCGCTGTCTGTCATCCTTAACTTTCCTTCTGCATCCTTTGAATGTTTTATAAAGGTCAGTTTGAAATAAAATCGTGCCTTGCCTCCTTCACTCCCTCACTCTTTCCCATAACTATGTTGTCTTTGCAATTTGCGGCCATTGCTGAGATATTTTTTTTTTTAATCCATCACTGACTTCCAAATGGCTGGAAAATATACTTGCCTTGCTTTTTTAGATAATATAATTTTGGATCTGTATGTAATTTAGACATTTTTGATAAGGTTTATCTGGTCTAACAGTTCTTTTTATCTGTGTGCTGGTTTTCAACTTTTGAACAGCCCAGCTGCTCTTTCTCTGCCTACCATATGTCCATGCTTGTGCCAGGTACAGTGGGGCAAATGAGAAAGTCAAAGCTTCAATTTCTGACTTTGAGTATGATTTTATTGAGGAATACGCCATCGGTAGCCTTATAGTATCAAAAAATGTGTAATAAAATGGAAAATTAGTGGCATGTAAATTCAGAGGTGAGTGATATCTTTGGGGCTGGAGTCATCTACAGATGACTTCTTGAACTATAGATGGCTTCGTGAATGTCTTCATATAGAATATTCTACAACTGAATTTTAAAGGAGATGGAAGATTTGAACAGGCAGGAGGAAATTATGGACTTCTCAGATGGTGCAGTGGTAAGGAACCCACCTGCCGATGCAGGAGACTCAGGTTCTATCTCTGAGTTGGGAAGAACTCCTGGAGCAGGGAATAGCAACCCACTCCAGTACTCTTGCCTGGAAAATCCCATGGACTCAGTAACCTGGTGGGCTGCAGTCCATGGGGTCGCTAAGAGTTGGACATGACTGAGCGACTTCACTTTCACTCTTCACTTTCATGCATTGGAGAAGGAAATGGCAACCCACTCCAGTGTTCTTGCCTGGAGAATCCCAGGGACGGGGGAGCCTAGTGGGCTGCTGTCTATGGGGTCATACAGAGTCGGACATGACTGAAGCAACTTAGCAGCAGCAGCAGCCAGTATTCTTGCTTGGAAAATCCCATAGACAGAGGAGCCTGGTGGGGTATAGTCCATGGGGTCACAAAGAGTCAGACACAACTGAGCAACTGAGTACACATGAGGAAATCAGAGATGTGGGGCACACATAGCCTCACGCGTGGGGTCTCCGTGGCATAGAGAGGACACTTGTTATTATGGAGGATTGTTATGTGGGTGGATTATAGAAAGACCTAATGAGATGATAGGCACTCTTCCCAGAAGAAATCATGTAAAGAAACATAGGAAAAAATACCTCTGAGACAGTTTGGAGCACCTTTAATTTTCTAAGTCTCACATACCATCCCCAACCCACATAAACTTCACACCCATACTGGTTGCTCTGGATTGACCAGCATCAGTTGGAGAGAATTCATTTCCATCCCAAACTGCTCAGTATCCACACCTTATATAGACGGTTTTACTAATGGGCTTTCTGGGAGGGTTTATACCCTCTTCTTTAGCTTGTTTTGGCTATATCTGCTGATTACCCAGCAATGACAACAGTCCTGAGTGGGTCTCACACCTGCTGAACTGTGTGTCTCTGAACCAATCATGGTGGTGGGAGAGATGTGAGACCCTTGTCATCTGGACTAGAGAACTACCTCTGCCATGAGATATAAACTGTATTTTTCTCCATGACATTCCCATGAACCAGCTCGGACATGGCCTGGCATTGCAGCAGTTCAAGCGTTTGCTGCCCATGGCCACGTGGGCTGCTTGAATCCTAAGACTGACCAGATGCCAGCCAGTCAGTGGTTAAGAGTACAACAGTGCAGAAAGATATGCTCCTTTTCAGTAGCAGCTGTTGATAAGAAACAGTTCCTTAGATTCTTCTTGCTCTTACTGTTAACACCTCCTTGAGCCTCCCCCCATCCCCCTCTTCATCACCCCTTCATTCTCAGGAGGAACAAATTCAAGTATTACTTTTAGGAACTGCTAAAGAGTAAAGAATAGTTTCTACCTCTCAATATAAAGATCTCTCAAGTAATGTTCATGAGCAAATGTGTCAGCTTAGGTAGGAAGGCTAAGATGAATCAGGAATATTTTACTTTTGGAATGAGTTTGACTTACTGGGTTTTGCTAAATTGCTATATTATCTACAAGAGAATGCAATGTTTCATCCAAACCAATACTCCATGGGATATAAAGGTGCTCAAAAGAGATTTTCATAAAATCCGTTGGCTTTCTGTCTTATAATATTGTAAGAGGTCTGACATTGACAGCAAGGAGTAGAATGCTGGGATGGAGTTATTCATATATGAGCTAGAGTCTTAGAAAAGAGGCTTTTAATTTGTTTGAGTAGTCTATATGGTGTGATATAAGTTATTCATATCCCCACACTTGACTTGAACTTGCCTTGGAAACCAGCAAAATGGACTGATACTTAGCTTCAAGATACTGGAAAGATTGCCCACTCACCTGTAATTTGCTCAGTCGTGTTCAACTCTTTGCAAACCCATGGACTGTACCCCATCAGACTCTTCTGTCCGTGGGATTCTCCAAGCAAGAATGCTGGAGTGAGAAGCAATTTCCTCCTTCAGGGGATCTTTCCAACCCAGGGATTGAACCCTTGTCTCATGTATTACCAGATCTCCTGCAAAGCAGGTAGATTATTCACCGTCTGAGCTACCAGGAAAGCTCGGGAAAGATGACTCAACACAAATCATTTAATTAATGAATTAACAGCAGCACCAGCAATAATAAATGGTCTCATGGCTTCTCCAGACTTCCTGACTTCTGTATCATATATGGCACCAGAACTCCTTTGTTTTTCTGTTCGACTCTGATAGCATAAATGGTGTAGTCAGTAGCTAACTGATGTTGGCTCATCAGGCTCATGCTATGATCTAAATCTAGACCCTCGCTGATTCCATTATTCTCCCTTGACTGCAAGTGACTGCAAATGCAAAAGCAATTGTGTCACATGTAAAAGCTGACCAATAAATAGGTGCTAGGGGCCATGTTTGAGAGTCACCAAATCTTAATAATGCGGAAGCTGGCTGGATGTGAAAGTGTTAGTTGCTCAGTCGTGTCTGACTCTTTGCGACCCCATGGACTGTAGCCCTCCAGGCTCCTCTGTCCATGGGATTTTCCAGGCAAGAATACAGAAGTGGGTTGCCATTTCCTTCTCCAGGGGATCTTTCCGACCCAGGGGTTGAGACTACACGTAGCCGCCAGTCCCGTAGTCTGCCGGCTGTGTGCAGTGAAACTTCCAGACCGTTGGAAGCTCATCACTGGAGGACCGCCTCTGGGTTTCCACTCATGCGTGTGCTCTGGGACTTGATCCCTGACCACTGATGACTGTGCAGTGGCAGCGAAAGAATGAGGATTCGTAGGAGGCTCAAAGATGCTGTTGTACCTTGATTCTTGGCTGCTTGTGATAAGCGGCAAATCTCAGGGGCAGCAATTTGCCTCTTGATTGGCAGCGAAGTTAATTGTTTTTGTGCAACAGTTGGTTGCGATGGTTACTTTTGCTTTCGACCAATCCTTAAGAAGAAAAGTAAGCCCACAAGGTCTGGAGGGAAGAAGCTGAATATTAAGATTGAAACTTAATTCCTTAGAAACTGAGCAGCAGTTAAGGAGAGATGACCTATATTTTGTTTTAATTGCTGTTGGTTTTTGTTTTCAGTTTTGTTTTCATTCTAAGTAAATAAAGATGACTCTTGGGATCCTTACCATGTATCTGGGTGACACTGTTCTCTGGTTCTGTGTTCTTGGGTACAGAGCCTACCTGACTGCAGTTCTCTGACTTAGGAATAGATTTAAATGGGATTTCTTTTTCAACTAGGTCTACCTCTCATCTCCTGGGTCTTGATTACACTTCAGACTGGTTGGGGGAATAAAGTTAAACACTCTTTGGGTAATCCTATGTTGATCTGAAGACAAATCTGTTTTTGTTGGAGGAAGGAAATGTACCAAGGGTGTCACATGTAGCTGGTTAGAGGATTTGTGGAGATTTGATCACACAGTTCTGTGTGTCTCACTTATTTACCAACTGAGCACGTACTGACCTAGGTACTAACACTGTTGCTGGTGCTTGGGATCCATCTAAGCAAAGACTTGAAGGAAGAAGAGAGCTTTTTCTTGTGAAAGATCTGGACAAAGGGTTTGGGGGCAGAAGAAAACAGCTAGTGAGAAACCTCAAGTCTAGAGAATGCCTAACGCACTCCAGGGACCACCAAGAGGCTGGCGTGGCTGGAGTCAGTACACAAGGGGCATGTGAGGACCACAGGGGATACACCGAGTCTTACAGGCCACTGGCTGTCTTCAGACTTTACTCTAGGGCAAGTAGGGAGCCATGCAGTGTTCTGAGCAGACAAGTGGTAACATCTGACTTACATTTTAAAGGGATTCATTTGATAGCCCTGATGGTTGGGCTGGAAATGTATAGCCATGAAAATGTATAGCCATGATCTGAGCCAGGGTGGTGGCAGGAGTCAATGGGAAGTGATCAAGTTCCAGGCATAACCTGGAGGTAGAATTAGCTTGGTTTCCTGATAGATTGGGTATAAGGAAAAGAGGAGGATGACTATGTTTTTTTGGCCTCAGCACTTGGAGTATAGAGCTGGCATCACTAAGGAGAAGCAGAGGTGAAATTAGACTTTGTGGGGGAGGATTGGGAATTTGTTTCTTGTACATGCTGTGTGTGAGGTATCAATTAGAAATTAAGGTTAAGGACTGACTATAGGAGTTGGGTACTACGCTGGAGCTTGAGTGAGAGTCTGGGCTAGAGATAGAAGTTTGAGAGTCATAAGCAAATGAAGGGTATTAAATTCTTGGAACCAGTTGGGATGGAGAAGATAAAGGGGCCAAGAGTATTGCACTATTTTACATTCCTACCAACAATATATGCAGGTTCCAGTTGCTCCACAACTTTTAAAAATTTCTAATTTTTATCTACATCTTTACCAACATTTGTGATAGTCTTTTTAAATTTTAGCTACTCTGGTGAATGTATGTGTGTGTGCTAAGTCACTTCAGTTGTGTTGGACTCTTTGTGACCCTATAGACTATAGCCTGCCAGACTTCTCTGTCCATGGGATTCTCCAGGCAAGAATACTGGAGTGGGTTGCCATGCCCTCCTTTAGGAGATCTTCCCAACCCAGGGATCGAACCCAAGCCTCTAATGTCCCTTACACTGGCAGGTGGGTTCTTTACCACTAGGCCACCTGGGAAGCCCTCTGGTGAATATGTGGTGGTTTAGTTGCCAAGTCATGTCTGACTCTTGTGGCCCATGGACTGTAGCCTGTCAGGCTCCTTGTCCATGGGGTTTCCCAGGCAAAAGTGGGAAACCATTTCCTTCTGCAGGGGAGCTTCCCAACCCGGGATCAAACCCAGGTCTCCTGCATTGCATGCAGATTATCAACTGAGCCACCAGGGAAGCCCCCAGTGAATGTGTAGTGGTATGCTACTGTGGTTTACTTTGCACTTAACTGATAGTTAATGATGTCAAGCATTTCATATATGCTTTTTAGCCATACATGTCTTTTCCTTTGTGAAGTATTTGTTCAGTTTTCCCATTTATTTATATGGTGGTTTTACTTAATGTTACTGACTTTGTAAATTGTTGTCTTTGGTAGATCTTTGTTTTGTAAATATTTCTCTATCTATGGCTTGTCCATAAATTTTACTATTTATGTCTTGATATAAAAAGTTTTTGATAAAGTCTCATTTATCAAAATTTTTCTCACTGTTATTTCTCACTGTGTCACATCCCATCTAAACTTTTGCCCATCCACAGGTTACAAAGATATTCTAAGTTTTTCCAAGATGCTTTATAATTTTAGTTTTTTTCAGTTGGGTTTATGTTGCATCTTGAATTAGTATTTGGGTATGGTGTGAGGTAGGGGCTTCCCAGGTGGTGATGATGGTAAAGAACCTGCCTGACAATGCAGGTGACATAGGAGACTCCTGGGTTGGGAAGATCCCCTGGAGGAAGGCATGGCAAGGCACTCCAGTATTCTTGTCTGGAGAATCCCATGGACAGAGGAGCCTGGTGGGCTACGGTCCATGGGGTCCCAATGTAAAGGACACGACTGAAGCGACCTGGCATGCATGCACGCATGATGTGAGCCAAGGGGTCAAGATTCATTGTTTTGCATAAGAATATTTAGCTGTTTCACTCCCATTAGTTGAACATGGTATATTACTTCCCCTTTTACTTTTCAGCTTCTCTCAGCAGTGTTTTAGAATTTCAAAATAGAGGTCGTCTGCATCTTTATTTTATATTGGGGTATAGCTCATTTACAGCGTTGTGTTAGTTTCAGGTGTACAGTAAAGTACTTAGTTAACCTTATGTATATACACATATACACACACATACCCATTCTTTCAGATTCTTTCCCCATATAGCTTATTACAGATTATTGAGTAGAGTTTCCCATGTTATATATTAGATCCTAGGTGATCATCTATTTTACACAGAAAGTGAAGTGAAGTCGCTCAGTCGTGCCCGACTCTTTGTGACCCCATGGATAGTAGCCTGCACCAAGCTCCTCCATCCATGGGATTTTCAAGGCAAGAGTACTGGAGTGGGTTGCCATTTCCTTCTCCAGGGAATCTTCCCAGCCCAGGGATCGAACCCAGATCTCTCACATTGTAGACAGATGCTTTACCGTCTGAGCCACCAGGGAAGTCCATTTTACACAGAGTAGTATGTATATGTTAATCTCAAATTCTTAATTTGTTACCCCCCCACCCCAGTTTTCCCCTTTGGTAACCATAAGTTTGTTTTCAAACAATATGAGTCTGTTTTGTAAATAAGTTCTTTGTGTCAAATTTTTTTTTTTTTTAAAGATTCCACTTTTAAGTGATATCATATGATATTTGCCTTCGGTACTTAGTGTAATCTCTGGTAGGTCTACCCATGTTGGTGCGAATGGCATTGTTTTCTTTCTCATGGCTGAGTAGTAGCTCACTGTCTATCTGCACCACGTCTTCTTTATCCATTCCTCTGCTGATGGACATTTAGCTTGCTTCCGTGTCCTGCTGTTGTAAATAGTGCTGCAATGAACACTGGAGTGCGGGTATACCTTTTTGAATTATGGTTTGCTCTCGATACCAATGGGATTGCTGGATCATATGGTAGTTGTATTTTTGGTTTATTTATTTTTGTCTACACGCTGGGTCTTCATTGTGATACGTGGGCTTCTCACTGTAATGGTGTCTCTCCTCGTGGAGCACAGGTTCTAGGGACCATGGGCTCAGTATTGTGCCCACAGGCTCTAGAGTGTGAGGGCTTCAGTAGTTGCAGCATGCAGGCTTGGCAGCTGTGACTCAGCAGGCCCTAGAGCATAGGCTCAGATTTATGGCACACGGGCTTAGTTGCTTCACAGCATGTGGAATCTTCCCAGGCCAGCGATTGAACCCATATCCCCTGCATTGGCAGGTGAATTCTTTTCTACTGCACCACCAGGGAAGTCCTGTTCTTAGTTTTTTAAGGAACCTCCATGCTGTTCTCCATAATAGTTGTACCAATTTATAGTACACAAGGGTTCCTTTTCCCCCACATCTTCTCTAGCATTTATTATTTGTGAACTTTTTGGCCATTCTGACCTGTGTGAGGTGATACCTCATTGTGGTTTTGAATTGTATTTCTCTAATAATTCGTGATGTTGAGCATTTTTTCATGTGATTTATGGCCTTCTGTATGTCTTTAGAGAAATGTCTATTTGAATATGGACATTTTTTTTTTTTGATTGGGTTGTTTGAGCTGTGTGGATTATTTGTCAATTTTGGAAATTAACCTCGTGTTGGTCACTTCATTTGCAAATATTTTCTTCCGTTCTGTGTGTTGTCTTTTTGTTTTGCTCATGGTTTCCTTTGCTATCCAAAAGATTTTGAGTTTTAATTAGGTCCCATTTGTTTTTTGTTTTTATTTCTATTACTCTAGGAAGTGAATCCAAAAAGATATTACTGTGATTTATGTCAAGGAGTGTTCTGCCTATGTTTTTCTTTGAAGAGTTTTACAGTGTCTGGCCTTGCATTTAGATCTTTAATTCATTTTGAGTTTATTTTCATATAGTGTTAGAGAATGTTCTGAATTCATTCTTTTATATGTAACTCTCCAGTTTTCCCAGCACCACTTATTGAAGAGACTGTCTTTTCTCCATTGAATAGTCTTTCCTCCTTTGTTGCAGATTAATTGACCATGTGTTTATTTCTGGGCTTTCTATCTTGTTCTGTTGATCTATAAGCCTTTCTTTGTGCCAGTATCATATCATTACAATTATGGTAACTTTGTAGAATTGTCTGAAGTTAGGGAATCTGATTTCTCCAGCTCCATTTTTCTTTCTCAATATTGCTTTGGCTATTTGGGGCCTCTTCATACAAACTGTAGTTTTTTTTGTTCCAGCCCTGTGAAAAATGCCATAGGTAATTTGATAGGAATTTCATTGAATCTGTAGATTGCTTTGGGTAGTATAGCCATTTTGATAGTATTGATTCTTCCAATCCAAGAACATGGTGTGTCTCTCTATTGGTTTGTGTCATCTTTGATTTCTTTCATCAATGTCTTACAGTTTTATGAGGACATATCTTTTGCTTCCTTTGGTAGGTTTAGTCCTAGGTGTTTTCTTTTCAGTGTGATGGTAAATGGGATTCTTAATATCTTTCTGATATTTTATTGTTTGTGTATAGAAATGCAAAGATTTCTGTGTATTAATTTTGTATCCTGCAACCTTGCCAAATCCATTGATGAACCCTAATAGTTTTCTGGTGGGATTTTTAGAATTTTCTAGGTATAGTATCATGTCAACTGCAAACAGTGACAGTTTTACTTCTCTTTCAATTTGGATTCTCTTTTTTTCTTTTTCTTCTGATTACAATGGTTGCTGCTGCTGCTGCTAAGTCTCTTCAGTCGTGTCCGACTCTGTGTGACCCCATAGATGGCAGCCCACCAGGCTCCGACGTCCCTGGGATTCTCCAGGCAAGAACACTGGAGTGGGTTGCCATTTCCTTCTCCAGTGCATGAAAGTGAAAAGTGAAAGTGAATTCGCTCAGTCATGTCCAACTGTTAGTGACCACATGGACTGCAGCTTACCAGGCTCCTCCATCCGTGGGATTTTCCAGGCAAGAGTACTGGAGTGGGGTGCGGTTGCCTTCTCCAGATTACCATGGCTGCTGCTGCTGCTGCTAAGTCGCTTCAGTCATGTCTGACCCTGTGCGACCCCATAGATGGCAGCCCACCAGGCTCCGACGTCCCTGAGATTCTCCAGGCAAGAATACTGGAGTGGGTTGCTATTTCCTTCTCCAATGCAGGAAAGTGAAAAGTTAAAGTGAAGTTGCTCAGTCGTGTCTGACACTTTGCGACCCCATGGACTGCAGCCTACCAGGCTCCTCTGTCCATGGATTTTCCAGGCAAGAGTACTGGAGAGAGGTGCGGTTGCCTTCTCCGGATTACCATGGCTAGGACTTGAAAATCTAGAATGAAAGTGACAAGAGTGGATATCCTTGTCTTATTTCTGTTCTTGGCAATGCTTTTAGCTTTTCACTATTGTGTATGATGGTAGTTGTCTGTCACACATGGCCTTAAATTATGTTGAGGTAGGTTCTCTCTAGTCCCACTTTCTGGGGAGGTTATTTTTTTAAATAAATGGGTATTGGATTTTGTCAAAAGCTTTTTTCTGCATCTATTGAGAGGATCATATAGTTTTTATTTTTCAATTTGTTGATGTGTTGTATCACATTGATTTGCATATATTGAAGAATCCTTGCATCCCTGGGATAAATTCCAGTTGATCATGGTGCATTATACTTTTAAAGTATTGTTGGATTTGGATTGCCAGTACTTTGTTGAGGATTTTTGCATCTATGTTCATCAGAGATACTGGACTGTAATTTTCTTTTTGTGGTATCTTTGTCTGGTTTTGGTGTCAGGGTAATGGGGCTCATAGAATGAGTTTTTCAGTGTTCTTTCCTCTGCAGTTTTTTGGAATAGTTTCAGGATAGGTATTAACTCTTCTTTATATGTTTGATAGAATTCACCTGTGAAGCCATCTGGTCCTGGACTTTTCTTTGTTGGAAGATTTTAAATCACAGTTTTCAATTTCAGTACTTCTGACTAGCCTGTTCAATTTTTGTTTCTTCCTGGTTTAGTCTTGGACAAATTCTTAGGTACGACATTCTACTTCTTTGAGGCTGTTCATTTAATTGGCATGTAGTTGCTTGCAGTAGTCTCTTATGATCCTTTGTATTTTTGTGATGTCCATTGTAAGTTCTCCTTTTTCAATTCCAATTTTATTAATTTGAGTCCTCTCCCCTTTCTTCTTGAGTCCAGGTAATGGTCTGTCATTGTTTTGGTCTTTTTCAAAGAACTGACTTTAGTTAGTTTCATTGATCTTTTCTATTGCTCTTTGACTCTTTCATTTATTCTGCTCTGCTCTTTATAATTTCACCTTATCTAACTGAGTTTTGTCTGTTCTTCTTTCTCTAGTTGCTTAAGGTGTAGAGTTAGGTTTTTTACTTGAGATTTCTCTTCTTTCCTGAAGTGAGATTGTATTGCTATAACTTCCCTCTTAGAACCGCCTTTACTGCACCCCAGTGCCTGTCAAACCTTGTTAGTACCTCCAAGAGTACAGTCTGTCTCCTCACTCAAGTCCTGCTGACCCTCAAAGCTAAATGGTCTGGGGGTTCCTCCTCACAATACCAGACCCCCCAGACTGGGGAGCCTGATAGGGGGCTCAGAAGTCTCACTCCTGTGAAAGAAACTCTGCAATACAATTATTTTCCAGTTGGTGGGACTTGATTATATTGCTAAGGTACCCCTCGTACCATCTTGTTATGGTTTTCTCTTTGCCTTCGTGTGTGGAATATCTTTTTTGATAGATTTGAATCTTCTTTGTCTATGGTTATTCATTGTGATTTTGGTGCTTCCATGAGAGGAGGTGAGATTAAGTCCTTCTCTATCTTGAATCTCATCCCTCTATTGTGTGTCTTTTATTTATAAACTAAATCCTAGTCATGTGGGGTTTTTTTTGTTGCTATTATAAATTGATTTTATTTACATTTTTCAATCATTTACACACTAGTATCTATAATACAACCAATTTATACATATTTATAGGGGCTTCCCTGGTAGCTCAGATGGTAAAGAATCTGCCTGCAATGCAGGAGACCTTGGTTTGATCCCTGGGTCAGGAAGATCCCGTGGAGAAGGGAACGACCACTCACTCCAGTATTTTTGCATAGAAAATCCCCTGGACAGAGGAACCTGTTAGGCTACAGTCCAAGGGGTGACATGAATGAGCAACTAGCACTTTGACTTTCATGAATGTTTATATGATTAGTCTTGCTAAATCTTATTCTAGTTGTTTTGTAAGATTCCTTGGGATTTTCTACATAAATGATCATGCTATCCTTAAACAGTCTGTATATTTTTATACCTGTTAACATGAAGCTTTACTTGCAGCAGTGTTTAACACTAATTATAAGAATAGCATAAGTGCAATTTGATACAGCTGCTGCTGCTGCTGCTAAGTCGCTTCAGTCGTGTCCGACTCTGTGCGACCCTATGGACGGCAGCCCACCAGGCTTCCGCATCCCTGGGATTCTCCAGGCAAGAACACTGGAGTGGGTTGCCATTTCCTTCTCCAATGCATGAAAGTGAAAAGTGAAGGTGAAGTCACTCAGTTGTGTCCAACTCTTCGTGACCGCATGGACTGCAGCCTTCCAGGCTCCTCCGTCCATGGGATTTTCCAGGCAAGAGTACGGGAGTGGGGTGCCATCGCCTTCTCCGAATTTGATACAGAACCAATGCCAAACAGAATAAAGCTCATCAAAGTATTAGTTTCTAAAAATGCTTCTGACTAGATGTTCAGTGATAGGGGATTAGTTCAAAAAATTTGTGGCATACAAACTTATGATAAAATATTCTGCAGCCATTAAAAATCTTCTTAGATGAATGTTAGAGGCATGGAAAAATGCTGCTGTGTTATGTGGCGAAAAAAGAAAACCCAAATACAAAATAATCAGAATGAATTGTTATGTTGTACTCAAAAACAGTTTCAAAGTCTTTAACACATCAAAGGTCAATTCACACGGGCCTATAGTCACTCCAGAATTCAGGCTGACTGTGTCTTAACATCTTGTGACTCCACCATCTGAGACGGGTGGTTCCTGTAGTTGTTGCCACAGGGGGACAGGCTGGAGAATAGGCAGAAAGGGATGTAGCTAATGTCTCACATTTCGCTGATGTAAACAAGTCTGATGGTCCTTTCCTATTGCAAGGGGCATAGATGGTCACCTTTATGACCAGGAGAGGAAAGGGACTCAATACTGATGAACATCGGTCATGTCCTCTGCAGTATGATAATAATCTTTCATCCAAATGTTTTATACCATTAGTAACATTGAGGTGGTCAGAAAATATATCTGTAATTGCATTTGCCCTACAGTCTACAAGCCTGCATCTCCTACTTAGATGTAGAAATTTACATAGAAAAATCAGTGTTCAAGATAAAGACTAGAGCTCAAGGGTTCTTTTGAAATGACAAAAATTACACTAAAACAAAGGTAAATATTGTAGTAACTTGAGGAAATAACAGTTATTATCTATAGGCCAGGCAGGCATTTTGCAACATTTTTAGATGAGAGTAAATAGGTTCAGAGTGATGGACGTGCTTGGCAGAGATAGCAAACCTGCAAGTCAGCACAAGGAGAGGAGATAACTAATCACATAGAAGTAAGTGGATGGATGGAGACTTTTTTTCAACAGCATTTCTGGAAACTGCCAGCATTTCTGGAGCAAAATGCTTGAAACATGTCAGAGGTACCCACAACTAACCTACAAAAATGTTAGGAACCAGGTGACCGAGCCTCTGTACTCTGGCCTGCTGACTCTAGCTCCTACTCGTGACATCACACAAGCAAACCCAGGAGCCTGTCTGCAGTGGAGCCAAAAGTTGTGCAACAGGACCGTGGAAAGAAGAGGGGCTAGGACTGCAGTTGGCTGCAGGTGCCGCAGCCAGTGCGGAAGGGAAGAGTCGGCAGCACAGCAGTGGATTCTTGGATGCTCACAGCTTCCAAGCCAGTGCTTTTCTGACTCTCCTTGGCAACTAGTGCTCTGATCTTCTCATTCCTTCCAGAGTAAATATTTACTGAATGCAATCTGAAGATTAAGCAATGTGGCATAATAATAAGCTGGTTAAACAGCCACCCCTAAGACTCCACTAGCTCTCCTGGCCTGCTACTGCTGAAAGTTTTCTCCTGTGGCTACCACTGCCAACACAGAATGTCCACACACGACACATTATAGCAAGTCAATATGCTAACCAACTAATAACCCGGGTTCCCAGAGGAAGTTCACACCATCTGTGTATGGTTCATATCAGTTTGCTATTTCTCACTGTGGGGTGAGGAAGCGTGCCAGAATCACCTGGGTAGGTGTTTTATTTCCTAAGACTCTTCCGTAGACACAGTTCTTGGAGACTGTTACACTTGGTTGGGACTGGGAGCAGCGAAAGGAGGCATTGAAGGAGGGAGAGTTAAACTGGGAATGTATATTTTGAAAATGCTTGCCAAGTGATTCTGATATACAGTCCTCAAACCACTGACCTCAATTTCCCTTTGTAAAATAAACAGATCAGCAGTTTGAAGAGGAGAATCCAGCTGAGTGGCCAGGAAATAGGAACAACTTCAAAAGCATTAAATTCACAGTTGCCATGAAATGGGAGAGGCTATCACATTCATAAAAATAAAAGAAAACAGCCGTGGGGAAAGAAAATTCTACAAATGAAGGAAGAGATCTTGGAAATCATATTTTCCACAAGACAAATGAATATCACAATGGATACTTCAGAAAACTCTACTAGAAATCAGGCCAAATGTTATCCTCCTAGAACCCAAAACTTGGGAATTAAAACAGAAAATATAAAGAAATATCAAGAATAGAGCCAGGAACTCAATATCTGGAGAACAAAAATTCTAGCAGACACTGAAGATGGAGAACTTTAAAGGAAATGATCTGACTTGAATATGACTTCAGTGGCATCACCACATGAAACTTCAGAGGTTCTTTATTTTAGTTGAGGCTGCACAGGGGGAAGGATGGGAAACAATTACTATAAATTTTAGCAGCTACTGGGGGCCCTGCTTGTGTAACTGGCCAAGAACCCTCAATAATGATGGTTTTCTTTTCCACCACTTATTCCATGTTTTCCTTACTGTCTACCAGCACTTTGATTGGGTGGGATTCTGTTGTGTTGAAGTTATGCCCACTCTCATTGTCACAAGATCAAATTCATTGCGGTCCCAACTTCATTGAATTTCTGCAATTTTCTTTTTTTAATATTTTAATAATTTGTATCATTTATTTATCATTCTTTAAAAAACAATTCAATTCAATGTGGCATTTTTGTGAAGCAGACTTCATTTCTGCAATTTTCTACCAATTACAGTGAACCCCTGTCTCCCAGATAGTCTCACTTGCACAGTAACGCGATTTGTCCTTGGTAGTGGGACAGTCACCCAAGTCAGTGAAATACCTCCTCTACCAGTTAGGTTGGTAGTACAAGGATTTAAACATGGGTAGGTTTCAGTGTTGGGCTTCCCAGGTGGTGCTAGTGGTCAAGAGCCTGCCTGCCAGTGCAGCAGACATAAGAGACGCGGGTTCAATCCCTGGGTCGGGAAGATCCCCTGGAGGGAAGGCACGGCAACCCACTCCAGTATTCTCGCCTGGTGAATCCCATGGACAGAGGAGCCTGGCAGGCTGCAGTCCAGTGGGTCACAAAGAGTCGGACACGACTGAAGCAACGTGGCATGCTGCAATGTCAATGAAATCTGAGCCCTGGTGGAAGCTTTCCCACTTTGGGCACTAGAAACTTCAACTTCATCAAAGCCATGGCCATAGTAAAGGAAAGAAAGTCTTCAGTGACTTCTTTGCTAAAATTGGGAGAGACGCAACTCCCAATTCCATGCTTTACCTCTTAGACCCATGAATTCTGGCGTTGGAGTGACCCCAATATGGGCTGATTTAAGGAACATACTACACTCTGTAAGGTAGCTCCTCAGCCTAAATGCTAAATGTTATCTTCCTACTGGTTCTGTAACTAAGCCTTCACCATCTTACCAAGCCAGCTGCCTCTGGGTGGTAGGGCACATTGTAATTTCATGAGCATGAGGTCAGTGCTATAATTTTGCCATAAAAAGTGTGCTTTGTTGGAGATAATTTTTTTAGGATACCATTGCAACTGAGCCACACCCTGTGGGCCCTTCCTGGGACAGAACATACCCCCATCCCACTGCCCATGTCCTCCATCTGCTTCTTGTTTATAAATTTAAAAACCATCAAAAAAACAAAAACCTAAAACAACTACAGCAAAGTCTCATAGGCCCTCATCAAGTTCCAAAGAGCAAATTTAATCCAGAAGTGGAAAATGCTGAAACAAAGGAAAATGGTCAAGCAAGACAAAATAATCAGTTTAGCCATTAAACAGAGTCAGGGACCTTTAGTTGGATAACAAGGGCAATGGATAACACTGTGGCCATATCCGTGAGCTACAGGTGCTGTAACCCCCACCAGGTGGAAGAAGCAAATTGCGTGCTGATCACAAGCACATCGATCCTAGACTAATCTGGTTTCTAGACTGGTGGAAACCAGAAAGTTGATGTTGAGTCCTGATTACCCCACCACCAGCCTGGTCAAAAGAATGTCCACGAGCTGATAAAATACCCTCAGATCCTGTCCCTCACCCTGTTTTTATTTTTTATGTGTAGTGACTTTGTATTTCCTTTCCCATAGACTGTAGCCTGCCATGGAGAAGGCAATGGCACCCCACTCCAGTACTCTTGCCTGGAAAATCCCATGGATGGAGGAGCCTGGTGGGCCACAGTCCATGGGGTCACTAACAATCGGACACAACTGAGCGACTTCACTTTCACTTTTCACTTTCATGTATTGGAGAAGGAAATGGCAACCCACTCCAGTGTTCTTGCCTGGAGAATCCCAGGGACGGGGGAGCCTGGTGGGCTGCCGTCTTTGGGGTCACACAGAGTCGGACACGACTGAAGAGACTTAGCAGCAGCAGTAGCCTGCCAGGCTCCTCTGTTTATCAAAGATGACACAGATGGTGAGATACATGTTCTTGGATTGGAAGAATACCCAAAGCAATCTATAGATTCGATGTAATCGCTATCAAATTACCAATGGTATTTTTCACAGAACTAGAACAAAAACTTTTTTTTTTTTTTTTTTTTTACAATCTGTATGGAACGTGTCTGACTCTTTGCGACGCCATGGACTGTCCATGGAATTCTCCAGGCCAGAATACTGGAGTGTATAGCCTTTCCCATTTTCCCAGCCCCATAGGTTTTGCACTGTCGTGTTTTCATTGCCACTTGTCTCTAGGTATTTTTAAATTTCCTCTTTGATCTCCTCAGTGATCCATCAGTTTTTAGTAGCATATTTTTTAGCCTCCACATGTTTGTGGGTTTTTGTTTTTAAAGTTTTTTCTTGTAATTGGTTTCTAATCTCATAGCAGTGTGGTTGGAAAAGATGCTTGATGTACTTCAGTTTTCTTCACTGAAGTTTTCCTGACTCTGTTTTGCTGAGGCTTAATTTGTAGCCCAAGATGTGATCTATCTTGGAGAATGTTCATGTGCACTTGTGAAGAATGTGTGTTCTATTGCTTTCAAATTAAATCTCTTATGGATATCAATTAAATCTGTCCAGTCTAATGTGTCATTTAAGGCTTATGCTTCCTTAATCATTTTCTGCCTGGATTTCTGTCCATTCGTGTAAGTGTGGTGTTAACGTCCTCCACTTACTGTGATACTGTTGATTTCCCCTTCTATATATAAGGTGTCGGCAATTTGCTTTATATATTGAGCTGCTTCTATGTTGTGTGCATATATATTTACAATTATTATATCATCTTGGACTGATCCCTAGATCATTATGTAGTGTCCTTTGATAACAGCCTTTATTTTAGAGTCTACTTTTTTCTAATATAAGTATTGCTCTTCCAGGTTTTTTGTTTTTTGGTTTCCATTTGCATAGCATACCTTTTCCATCCTCTCACTTTCAGTCTATACGTGTCCCTAGATCTGAAGTGAGTCTCTTGTAGACAGCATATACATGGTCTTGTTTTTATATCCATTCTGCCAGTCTATGTCTTTTGGTTGGAGCATTTAATCCATTTATATTTAAAGTATTAATAATTACCAATATTGACATTTTCTTAATTGTTTTGGGTTTGTTTTCGTAAATCTTTAGTCTTATTTTGTGCTGTCTTGATTTGATGACCATACATAGTGTTGAGTTTGGGTTGTTTTTCCTTCTGTGTGTACTTTACTTTTTTGGTTTGGATGTTCCCATGAGGTTTTGATATAGCAGTCTATAAGTGTACAAGGTTCTTGTAAGCTCCTGGTCTCTTTCCCAGGTAGAGAAGTTCTTTTAGCATTTGTTATAAATCTGGTTTGGCTGTGATGAATTCTCTTAGCTTTTGCTTATCTGTAAACTTTTGGTCTCTGCACTGAATCTGAATGAGAGCCTTGCTGGGTAGAGTATTCTTGGTTGTGGGTTGGGAAATCATTTGAGTTCATCCTCCAACCATGACTCCGTGGCTAGTTTGGGCATGAGCCCACTGAGCATGCGCTGGGTGGCTGGGAAAAGGGTGACTGACAGTTGAGGACTTGCTCTGTAGTGATGCCCTCTGGGGGTGGCATTTTTGTAAGAAGTGATTATCTTCTCTGTGTTCATGCTGAGAGATCCATCTGCACACCTTTAGCCCAGGCTTCTTTAGCAGTCATTTTCCAATCTTGATCTTTTCAAGTTCCTAACCAGCCACCTAGTTGTTAACCACTGCCAATGACTTAATGTCAAGCCTTACTTCTGGTCTTCTCCTTCTTCAGGAGAGGTAGGTGGGAAGAGGTGCTACTAGTGTCAGCCCAAATGAAGTCATCTCTTTTCTTTCAAGGCCAGCCTCCACCCTTCCCACTATGGAACTATATATCTGCAGATTTATGCATAAACTGTGCTCATATTTTTTCCTCCTCTAACTGATGATTGAAAATTCCCAATGAGGCCATTAGTGTGAGTAGGTGGAAAAGCAGGGAAATATCAGGATGTGCCTATTCATGCCATTTACTTGTGCCTTCTAAACTTACTTGACTCTAGTCTCAATTAGACCATTTCCATTTAACAAGGCATTCTGTGTCCAACTCTGTGATTTGGTGAAATTAGATGCCACCCAATTCGCCATAGGCAGTTTTTGTCACCATGTTCCATTCATACACTATTACTGACATAATGGCCTTTCATTATGTTCAGTGGCATGTTGAATAGTCAAGGTCTATCTGGATAATATTCTGACAAAAGAGCAAGAGAATTGACCATGTGAAGGCAAATCCACCCTGATCATCTTTATCAATAGAAATTAGAGAAATAGCATTTGTCAAGCTGCATTCCTGTGGCCAGTGTGCTGATTTTCTTAGTAAATCACCATATTTGCAACCAAAGCTAATATTGGTGTCACTGCCTGATTAAGTTTGCAGTAACAGACAATTATTCTCCACAGCCATCTGGTTTTGTTTTGGGGTCTTATTTATTGTTGAAGTATAGCTGATTTATAATGTTGTGCTGATTTCTGCTCTACTGCAAAGTGACTCAGTGGTACACATAAGTACATTCTTTTTTATGTTCTTTTCCATTATGGTTTATAATAGGATACTGAATATAGTTCCCTGTACTATAAAGTAGGAACTTGTTTGTTCATCCTATATGTAATAGTTGCTGCTGCTGCCACTAAGTCGCTTCAGTCGTGTCCAACTCTGTGTGACCCCATAGACGGCAGCCCTCCAGGCTCCCCTGTCCCTGGGATTCTCCAGGCAAGAACACTGGAGTGGGTTGCCATTTCCTTCTCCATTGCATAAAAGTGAAAGTGAAGTTGCTCAGTAGTGTCCAACTCTTAGCAACTCCATGGACTGCAGCCCACCAGGCTCCTCCACCCATGGGATTTTCCAGGCAAGAGCACTGGAGTGGGGTGACATTGCCTTCTCCAATGTGCTAGTTGGCATATACTAATTCCAAACTCCGGATCCATCTCTCCCCTATATCCTCTCCCGCCCCCACTTGGCAACCACAAATCCGTTTTCTGTGTCTGTAACCCTGTTTCTGTTTCACAGATAGGTTCCTTTGTGTCATAGTTTAGATTCTGGGTAAGTGATATAATGTGGTATTTCTTTTTCTGATTTACTGTACTGAGTATTACAATCTCTTCTGACATCCCCGTTGCTGCATGTGGAATTGTTTCATTCTTTTTAATTGCTGAGTAGTAGTCCATCGTGTGTGTGCACCACGTCTTCTTTATCCATCCATCTGTTGATGGACACTCAGGTTGTTTCCAGGCCTCGGCTATTGCAAATAGTGCTGCAGTGAACATAGGGGTGCATGTATCTTTTTAAATTATATACTCCAGATATATACCCAGGAGTTGGATAGCTGGATCATATGGCAGCTCTATTTTTAGTTTTTTGAGGAAACTTCATACAGTTTTGCATAATGGCTACATCAACTTACATTCTCATGAACAGTGCAGGAGGGTTCTCTTTTCTCCACACCCTCTCCAGCATTATTATTGGTAGTTTATTTAATGATGGTCATTTTAACTGATGTGAGATGGTATCTCACTGTAGTTTTAATTTACATTTCTATGATGATTAACAATGTTGAGCAGCTTTTCATGTGCCTATTGGCCATTTGTATGTCTTATTTTGGAAATGTCTATTTGGGTCTGCCGATTTTTTGATTGAGTTGTTTGTTTTTTGTTGTTTTTGAGTTGTGTGAGCTGTTTTTATATTTTGGAAATGAAGCCTTCGCCAGTCCCATTGTTTGCAAATATTTTCTCCCAGTCTGTGGTTGTTTTTTCATTTAGTTTATGATTTCCTTTGCTGTGTAAAAGCATGTAAGTTTGATGAGGTCCTGTTTGTTCACTTTTGTTATTATTTCTATTGCCTTGGGAGACTGATAGAAGAAAATATTGGTACAATTTATGTTGGAGAATGTTTTGCCTATGATCTCTTCCAGGAGTTCTATGGAGTCATGTCTTATGTTTAAATCTTAAGCCATCTGTTTGAGTTTATTTTCATGCATGATGTGAAGGTGTGCTGTGGCTTCATTGATTTACACACAGCTGTCCAACTTCTGCAGTACCACTTGCGACAAGACTTGGTCTCTTTCCTATATTTTATTTTTTCCTCCTTAGTCAAAGATTGACTGTAGGTGTGTGGGTTCATTTCCAGGCTTTCCATTCTGTTCCATTGATCCATGTGTCTGGTTTTGTGCCAGTACCACACTGTTTTGATTACTGTAGCTTTGTCATATTGTCTGAAGTCTGGGAGGGTTATGCCTCTTGCCCTACTTTTCCTCAGGATTGTTTTGACAATTCTGGGTCTTTTATGGGTCTATATAAATTTTAGGATTTTTTGTTCTAGTCCTGTTAAAAAGGGTCATGGGTAATTTGATATGGATTGCATTATATTTGTAGATTGCTTTGGGAATATTAACAGTATTCATTCTTCAAAAGCATGGGACATCTTTCCATTTCTTTGAATCCTCTTTAATTTCCTTTATTAATGATTTATAGTTCTCAGCAAGTCTTTCACCTCCTTGGTCAGTTTTCCTAAGTATTTTTTAGTGTAATTAAAAAAAAATTTTTTTTTCCCATTCCCTTTCTGATATTTCTTTTTTACAGTGAAAAGAAATGCAACTGATTTCTGTAAGTTAATCTTGTATCCTGCTACCTTGCTGAATTCATTTACCAGTTCTAGTAGTTTTTGTGTGGAGTCTTTAGGGTTTTCTTTATATAGTATATGCCATCTGCATATAGTAACAATTTTACCTCTTCCCTTCCAATTTGAATAGCTTTTATTTCTTATCTGATTACTGTGGTGAGGACTTCCAATACTATATTGAAGTGAAGTGGTGAGAGTGGGCATCCTTGTCTTGTTCCAGATTTTAATTGGGAGGTTTTCAGTGTTTCACCCTTGAGAATTATACTGGCTATGGGTTTCTCATAAATAGCTTTTATTATGTTGATATATATCCTTCTATGCCCCTTTCTCTGTATCTATTCTGATGATCACGTAGCTTTGTATCTTTTTTTAGTGTGGCGTATCACACTGATTTTGCATATTTTGAAACATCCTTGCGAGTTTGGGATGAATCCTCTTGGCTGTGGTGTGTGAATGTTTTTATGTGCTGTTGGGTTTGGTTTGCTGATATTTTGTTGAGAATTTTTGCACCTATATTCATCAGAGTTATTGGCCTATAATTTTCTTCTGTGGTGGTGTCTTTGTCTGGTTTTGATATCAGGGTGATGGTGGCTTCACAGAGTGTCTGTGAGTGTTCCCTCCTCAAACCTTTTGGAGGAGTTTAAGAAGCATTGATGTGAGTTTTTTATGTTTGGTAGAATAAGCCATCTGCTCCTGTACTTTTGTTTGTATGGAATTTTTTAAAAAATAGATTCTATTTCATTTCTAAGGATCAGTTTGTTCAAATTATTTATTTCTTTTTGATTCAATTATGGCAGGGTGTATGTTTCTAGAAACCTGTTAATTTCTTCTAGATTGTTGAATTTGTTGGCGTATAATAGCACAATTGCACTCATCTCACATGTAGTAAAGTAATGCTCAAAATTCTCCAAGCCAGGCTTCAGCAATACGTGAACCGTGAACTTCCAGATGTTCAAGCTGGTTTCAGAAAAGGCAGAGGAACCAGAGATCAAATTGCCAACATCCCCTGGATCATGGAAAAAGCAAGAGAGCTCCAGAAAGCATCTGTTTCTGCTTTATTGACTATGCCAAAGCCTTTGACTGTGTGGATCACAGTAAACTGTGGAAAATTGTGAAAGAGATGGGAATACCAGACCACCTGACCTGCCTCTTGAGAAATCTGTATGCAGGTCAGGAAGCAACAGTTAGAACTGGACATGGAACAACAGACTGGTTCCAGATAGGAAAAGCAGTACGTCAAGGCTGTATATTGTCACCCTGCTTATTTAACTTCTATGCAGAGTACATCATGAGAAAGGCTGGGCTGGAAGAAGCACAAGCTGGAATCAAGATTGCTGGGAGAAATATCAATAACCTCAGATATGCAGATGACACCACCCTTGTGGCAGAAAGTGAAGAACTAAAAAGCCTCTTGTTGAAAGAGAAAGAGGAGAGTGAAAAAGTTGGCTTAAAGCTCATCATTCAGAAAATGAAGATCATGGCATCTGGTCGCATCACTTCATGGGAAATAGATGGGGAAACGGTGGAAACAGTGTCAGACTTTATTTTAGGGGGCTCCAAAATCACTGCAGATGGTGACTGCAGCCATGAAATTAAAAGACACTCTTTGGAAGGAAAGTAATGACCAACCTAGATAGCACATTAAAAAGCAGAGACATTACTTTGCCAACTAAGGTCCGTCTAGTCAAGGCTATGGTTTTTCCAGTGGTCATGTATGGATGTGAGAGTTGGAATGTGAAGAAAGCTGAGCGCTGAAGAATCGGTGCTTTTGAACTGTGGTGTTGGAGAAGACTCTTGAGAGTCCCTTGGACTGCAAGGCTATCCAACCAGTCCATCCTAAAAGAGATCAGTCCTGGGTGTTCACTGGAAGGACTTATATTAAAGCTGAAACTCCAATACTTTGGCACCTGATGTGAAGAGCTAACTCATTGGAAAAGACCCTGATGCTGGGAGGGATTGGGGGCAGGAGGAGAAGGGGACAATAGAGGTTGAGATGGCTGGATGGCATCGCCAACTTGATGGACTCAAGTTTGAGTGAACTCCGGGAGTTGGTGATGTACAGGGAGGCCTGGAGTGCTGTGATTCATGGGGTTGCAAAGTGTTGGACAGGACTGAGCTACTGAACTGAACTGTTCATAATATTCCCTTATTTTTTTGTATTTTTGTGATATTGGTTATTATGTTTCCTTTTGCATTTCTTTTGCTTGTGTGGGTTCTGTCTTTTGTTGTTCTTGGTGAGCCTGGCCAGAGGTTTGTCAATGTTGTTTACCCTTTTAAAGAACAAGCTCTTGGTTTTATTAATTCTTTTTCATAAAAAAATCTCTATTTTCTCTATGACCTTTACTAGTTCCTTCCATCTGCTGACTTCAGGTTTTGTTTCTGTTTTTTTCCTAATTCTTTTAAGTAGGAGGTTAGATTGTTTATTTGAGATTTTCTTTTCTTTTCTTTTCTTTTTTTTTAGGAAAACCTCTGTCATTATGAACTTTCCTCTAAAAACTGCTTTTACTGTATCCCATGGATTTTGTATAGTCATGTTTTCATTGTCATTTATCTTAAGTAGTTCTGAATTTCTTCTTTGATTTAATCACTGATTCAATGTTTTTTTTTTTAGTCTCCATATTATTGTTCTTTTCTCATATCTTTTAGTTTCATACTGCTATTGTATTCCTGTCAATTTCTCTCTGTATGTATTAGTCTATTACTAAGTTGTGTCCAGCTCTTTTGTGACCCCATAGATGGCAGCCCACCCAGGTGGCACTGTTTGTGTTAGTTGCTGGTTGTGTCCAACTCTTTGCAACCCCATGGACCACACTGTCAGGCTCCTCTGTCCATGGAATTATCCAGGCAAGAACACTGGAGTGGGTTGCCATTTCCTTCTCCAGGGGATCTTCCTGACCTAGGGATCGAACCCCTGTCTCCTGCATTGTGGCAGATTCTTTACCATCTGAGCTATAGGGAAGTCCCCTTATGTCTGTTAGTATTTATTTTATATATTTGTGTGACCTTTATTAGGTACACCTATGGTGACGTGTAAAATTCTCTTCTTGTATTGACCTGGTGACAAGTGTAAAATCCTCTTCTTGTATTGACCCTTCTTTCATTATATATATCCTTCTTTATGGCCTTTCTTTTAAAGCCTATTTCATCTAATTATGTCTTGTGACCCCCACTTTCTGACCATTTGCATGAAATACCTTTTCTATACCCTCACTTTCAGTCTTTAGTGTTAGTGTGCCTTTGTCCTAAAATGAGTCTATTGTAGGTAGTATTTTATAGGCTCTTAGTTTGTTTTTTAAATCCAATATGCCACTCTATCTTTTGATTACATTTAGTTCACTGATATTTAAGGTAGTTTTTGATAAATATGTATTTATTGTCATTTTAAACATTGTCCAGTTGATTCCATTTCTTCTTTGTTTCTTTTTGTTTCTCTCTCTGCAGCTTGATAATTTCCTTTTATGCTTGTGTTCTTTTTTATTTTTGTGAATCTATTATTATATTTTGATTTGTGATTACCCTGTTTTTCAAGTGTGTTAACCCCTTCCTATATCTGCTTACTTTGACTGATGGTCATATAGACTCAAAAACATTCTAAAAAAATAAAAAGAATCTATACTTATTACCCCCATTTTATAATTTTGATGTCCTCTTTTACATCTTCATGTTTATAATTTCATTTTTCCTGGTGTTTATCATCTTTCACAAATAGATCATTTTCTTTTTGATCTGTATACTCACTTATTTAAGTGACTTACTTTCTAATTGTGATTTTTCTCTTTCCTGTATCTTTTTGCTTCTTTTCTGTTTAGAGAAGACATTTCAGTATTTCTTTTAGATCTGTTTAGTGTTACTCTATTCTTTTAGCTTTGGTTATCTGACAAACTCTTCACGTCTCCTGTTCCATATGATGATCTTTCTGGGCAGAGTGTTCTAGATTGCAGATTTTTCCTTCCAAGATTTTGAATATATTAATATTTTGCCACTCCATTCTGGCCTACAATGTATCTATAGATAAATCAGATGATAGACTTATGGGAGTTCTTTTGTAATTAACTCTATTTTTCTCTTGTTGCCTTTAGAATCTTCTCAAGCTTTAACTTTTGCCATTTTTATTATATCTTAGGGTATGTCTGTTTGGATTTATCTCATTTGGGACCCTCTGCTTCCTGTTTCTGGATATATGTTTCCTTCTCTATGTTTGAGAAGTTTTCAGCCATAATTTCTTCAAATACATAATCAGTCCCTTTTTCTTTCTTCTCCTTCTGAAACCCTGATTATTTGTATATTGGCACACTTTATACTGTCCCATAGGTCTCTTATGTGGCTTTCATTCCCCGCCCCCCCAATTTGGCTTTCTGGTGTTTGTTCTGATGGGATAATTTCCATTATTCTATCTTGCCAATCACTTAATTTTCCTTCTGCATTATTCATTCTGCTGTTCATTGCCTTTAGCTCAGCTTTTATCTTGGCTAATGAATTTTCTAATTTTACTTGGCTTATCATTTTTCGTTCTTTTTTGAGTAATCTGTCAATAGCCTTTCTTAATTCCTTCAGTATTTTCATTACCTCCTTTTCAAACGTGGTGTCTGTTAGACTGGATAGGTCTGTTTCATTGTTTGTTTCTTCAAGGGAATTCTCTTGGCTCTGTAGCTGAGAGGGGGCCTCTCTTTCTTAATGGCCTCTCTTTCTCTTACTCCGTGAGTTTAGGAGAAACAATTATCTACAGTTGTGTTGGAATGCCATCTGGTTTTTTTTATGAGCCAAATAGTTTGTTAAATGGGGCTGTGTTAAGAGTTACCACTTTTATATATCTTGTCTTTGGACCTCTACATGTTGGAACTGGACAGATAAACCATGATGAGTCCCACTAGTCTAATGGGGAGGTGGAGTCAGTCCAGAACTCTCTGCACCATCTAATTTACAGAAGTCATGGCTCTGAGCTGCCAGCATGGGCCGCTTGTCAATCTCCAGGCCTGACATTAGTTCAGAGACAGAGTCTAATAACCTTTGGAAGGTCTAGGCATGCCTTTTCCTGAATATTTTCTTCCTTCTGGGGAAGGCCTAGAGGAAAATCCATAGCATACACCTGTGGCCGCACGGTAGTGTTCTTCCTCAAAGGATAAAACCTACTCTGGGTCTGTAGACCAGTTTATGACTAGAAAATATGTGTGAGGTGATAGAAACCCAGGCTAGTGATTTATATTAGCATTCTGCCCACCAGAACCAGAATGTTCAGTACAAAGCTGTCCATTTATTTAATTTCTAGGGGATCCATCATCAAATTAGCCATTGTCACAGGCATTGTGGGTTAAAATATTTGCATTTTCACAAAAGACACCATTGTTAATTTTAGAAATTGTGTGCACATTATTTCTAACGGTTGTGTGTTGCCACATGGCCTCTGAGCTACTCCTGGTACCAGTTACTATGTCAGTGTAAGCCTGTCAAGTAGTAGTTGGAAGACTCAGAAGGGTGAGTGGGAGAGTTTAAGGAAGGGTCTCTTTGTAGAGATGGGGGTTGGGTTGCAGGAGTCCACAAAGCAAGGTGAAACACCCCAGGATTAGTAAGAGTGGAGAGATGCTCCCTGCATATTCCCTGCCACCCAAAGCTTGAAGGGCAAGAGGAGGGAATGTTTTCCAGAAACTGTGGAGTGGGGGCATCTAATCAAAGCTGTGGTCCTTTTTAGAGACATGCACCTGCTCACAAGACAGTAGTGAGGAGGCCAGGAGAGTGGATGGTGCTGAGCTTCTCCCTTCTCCCCCACCAACACCTCTTTAGCTTTCTTAAAGGTCCCAGCATTGGCTGAACCCACCCAGTCCCTAGATGGCAAGCAAGCCCACTTCCTCACGCAGAGCATGTGGTGAAAGGTGGATCCAGGGGCCCAACAGAGTGAAGGCTTAGAAAAGGAGCAGACAACACACACTGGATAAAGTCCAGCACAAATTCAAGGGCCAAACTAGAACTATGAAGAAAGGGAAATTCCTTAACTTGAATGAGCATAGCTAACAGAAAACACATGCGAAGATTACACCTATTTATGAAACATTAGAATTTCCACTTAGAAGTATCAATTTATATAAAGTCTTAAACACACACATGCACATTTATGGGTCAAACTGCCTTCCGGTAGTTTATTCTACAGTAATAATTATACTCACAAAATTGGCAGTTCATTTTTCCTCATTGTATGATTCTTTATTAATGGAAAAAAATCCCAGTACTCCATGTGTTCAGTAATTAGAGGTTGATTAAAGTATGGCCAAGCAATACAGTGGAATGCTGTCCTAAGAAAGACATTTCTTCTTTCTGTTGTTTTTCAGGTTTAAATTTTATTAGCCTTTTCTGTGCATCCAACTGTAGATAAGGCACTATCGGTCATTTTCTCAAAGTTCCATTTATTCTTCATTATTCTGCTTGGTTTAACATCAGACATGTGTTTTTCAATTAAAACACTTTTATGAAAGGGCTAGTCTTTGAAAGACATCAAGATAGCTACTGTAGAGTGGACAAAATGATTAAGATGTCCTCTCTCCCAGTAAGGGACTCCCAGCTGAACAGGGCAAAGAAGACATGTGTATTATAGCCCACAATGTGGTAGGCTATAAAAGCATTCCAGGAGCATAAAGGGATAGAGCTTTCTCTTGTCTGAGTTGTAAGGAGGTCTTCTTGGAGGAAGAGGTTCCTGCCTTTCCTGTCTGTAATGAGGTAGGACCTGAGAGGTGGGCATAGCAAAGGAGCTCCAGAGGAGACAGAGGTGGAGATACAGACTGTACTCAAGACTGGTCTGGCACCAGTGCTCTTCAGGGTAGTTATGGGTTAAGAGCATTTTATTGAGTATCCTATGATCTCAATCATCATTGTTTCTGTCAAAAGCAAATGCCCGGTTTTATTTACACAATGTACTTTCAAGTGAAAATCTCTTCAGAAATCAGAGGTTTAAAAAATCTGAGTTTTTTGTGAGCACAGTTTAAATCTACCAGTAATAATAATGCTTATTTCCCTCAATATCCTGCTCCTGTTATATTTTGTTGGGTCGTATTTAAAGGGGGGTGCCTCCTTATTGCATATGTCAGAGATTTGGTCACAGAATGTGTGTTTCTCCCTGAGATCATCCCCTTGGGGCCAGTGGTTCCTTATCAGCAGTGCATCAGTTTATTTGGGGTTGATCATATGTGTTTAACAAGGCATTCAGTTGGAACTCTATCTCATCATTTGAGCTGTTGACCACTCCTCCTCGGGGAGGGTGTTCCTTCCACCATATGGGATACAGATGTGGAGAGGATTGACAGGACATTTTGGGGCTGGGAGAGGAGGGTGGGTACTCTGAGCATGTCTACATGGATGACCATGACAGCTGTTGGCTGCAGGCAAGTTAGGATGGAAGGGCAGTAAACACTGAGACATGGAAACATGCTGGAATGAAAGGGCCTTCAGGAAAAGCAGTGTCGCGGCTCACGAGAGGCTCACATGGGATACTCTGCACTCTTCTCAGCAGCAGAGGGCTCGGCGGCCACATGGAATAGGCAGAAATGAAGCACGTGCTGCTTTCCCACAGCTGTCGCCCTGAATCTTCCAAGTGGAGGCCAGGAGCGTGGCTGCCTTTTGTCGTCAGCCATCCCAGGCTGCTCTGTGTCTTTTGACCATGCTGCCTAGGATGTCCCTAGGCTGACCGTGTCCCTAGATCAGCCCTGGGGAGAGTGACAGTGGTTTTCTGAAATGTGATGAGCAGAGAGGGGACCAAGTACGTGGCTACCAAGGTTGGAAACAGGGCAATTACTCAAGTGAGGTTGGTGCGAGGCCTGGCCATGGGCTCCAGGGTCATGGAGTGCTCCCGGCTCCATGTGTCATGTCACACGAAAGTGTGAATATGTGCCGCTGGTGGTTACAAGTGTCTCTTGTCAGCCGTACTCACTCACTCCGTCCCGTCCTGACCCAGTGTCCCCAGAGTCCCCAACCAGGCAGGATGGAATTCCTGGAGTCAGCAGAAAGTGGGCGCCCTCTAGAGCTGACATCCCCTCATCCCAGTGGGACTTTCCGCCTGCCTTCCTTTGGTTCTAACATCTGATTCATTTCATGGGCAGCCCAACTGAACTTTTCTCTTTCTCGTGTTTCCTTCCTCCCTGCCTTGGGTCTTTCTATTACCCTGGAATCCAAACCTTATCGTTCTCCCAAACACTGCCGCCTCTGCACAACCGTCCATAGCTTTGCCAGCTGGGAGGGATGGTGCCTGTTTCAGTAGCAACATCTCTTCGCTCTTCCTCTGCATGTAGTTTGAATCATAAATTGTGTCATTTGGGTGGACTCCTCTCACCAGTGGACAGACAACTTTCCCAAGAGCAAAGTGGTTTCTTTGCACTATGCCTAACAGAAAATTGTCCCTGACTGTGTGTTCAGGGTACAATGATCTTTTTTTCCCCCTTAAAACATTTTATGCTTCTTGTTCTCTATAGCGCTCCTTTTGCAGATTTTCATAGCTGACTTTAACTCGCCATGTTTTTGTGAACTCCAGGGCTCAGAGGAATGAAGGAGATGAAAGGAAGGTGCTTAAACTAAACATCTGCTTTGAGCTAGGTTCCAATGTGACCTCAGTGTCTCAATCACTTTTCAAGAGAAAAGCCTAAACAATGTATATTCATATTCCATAGAACCTATCTTGTACATTGACAGTCTTTGCAACCTTTTAAGCATCCCGTTTTATACATTATCTGATGAGCAAACATTTGTAGCTATCATGTTGAGGTCACAGCCATCAGCCAAAGGTCCTTGAGCTGAGAGTAGGCAGCTTTAAGGGTCTGGAAGTTGCCTTCCTTCCCTTGGGTTCTACCTTAGTTACCACATGGCCTCCACAGGGCAGAACCCTTCCAAAAAAGGAGATAGCTCCAGACATCCCATAGGAACTGGATGCTCTGACAAGAAAGGAGTCCTGGAGAAAAAGAGGCCAATGAAAGGAAGGCAAATAGTCAAACCCAAGAGAATATGACAGGAGGCTAGACATTTTCAAGCTCACTGCGTTTACAAGGAAAAGCCCATAACCAGTGACACTGGTCCATTTGTGACCTGGCTCTGATTGTCATCAGCTCCCTCCTTCTTCCTCAAGATTAACAGGTTGGGGAGGCAGGTAGCTTTGAAGGGTGCTACCAAGACAACATGGCTTATGAAGGCCTTGAAAATCCTTGTCGCTTCCCCTCCCCCATCCTGTATATTCCCCTAGAACTCTCATCTCTTTGCTCTTGTCCTGGCTGTTCTTTCTAGAAAGTTCTTCTCCTTTCCACTCCCCCACTTGCTGTCACTTTTGCCAGGTTAACTTCCCTCTATGTGTCCCTGCTCAGCTGAGATCCCATTTCTCCAGAGAGCCCATTGTTCTTCCGCTCCCCATGTTGACAGCAGGGAGAGCCTTTGCACATTCCATGAGCCTGCCTCCTTACTTCTGTCTTGGAATCTGCTCCTCCAGCTCATTGGGAGGGGCTGCTGTCTCATGTACTGCTTACTGTAACCTGGCACACTGTATACAGAAGGCCTTCAAGTAGTCATTGAATGAATGGAGTGAATGAACAAATGAATTCCTGAGTCCTCTTGCGTACTCTAGGGGGATGGTTTGCCGTTATTTGGAACATTATTTGGAGGTCGGCATGAACACACTTTAACATCTTGATGGCGCTCACAACATGAAAAAGAGTTCAATTTCCCCAAGTTTACTGGCAAAATTCCTAGGACCTCAGGACTCAGGGTGAAAGGACTTTTTGTTTTCCATTGAGATTCTGCAAAGTGTCACTAGACGGGACCCTTACTGATAGATATGTAGCCCTCCTTGGGCATGTTGGTTACAAATAGGATTATTGCTCTCTGCATGCAAGTGTGTCCTGAGCCCCAAATCTGGGCACTCGTGGTTACATGAAGTTAGTATGTATACAGCTGTGGTATATATAGAGTTGGTATGTGTGTAGCCCATAGAGCTGATGGGCACAAAGTCCTGCTAGCCAGCACCTATGGGAGTGAGGCTGCCAGGGACTGGATTCTCGTTTACAGGTGTGGTGACCCTCCCTGGATTCTGGTTTACAGGATTCTGCTTTACAGGCATTGTACCTCCCCTGAGGTCCTAAGAGGTAGGGCGTGAACCTCCGCTGGGCTCTCATCCAAATGAGGAGAGCAGAAAGCTCCCAGCTACATTGCCCCCTTGTGGGAGGCCACGCTCAGGCATGGGGTGGCCGAGTGAGGCCAGAGTCTGTCCTCCAAGCTCTTCAAAGGGAGAAAAAGTGTCAAGAGCAAGCTGTTGTTTCATTTCATTTTAAGATGGATCCCCCAGATTTCAGGAGCTTCTTTGAGAAGTCTCCTGTGCCTATGAACGGCAAAGGTGCTGACACTTTCATTTTCTCATGTTTTGCATTTGTTTCATTTGAAAACCCCACTGAATACATTTGGCAATTAGAGAATCCCCCACCCCACCTCCCCCGTTGCTCTAAATCCTCATAAAAGCAACACTGCTAATGCATTGACTTCTATTTTTAACAAGTAGATATTTTTGCATAACTGTAATTAGAGTAATAATTTCTTCCATTTTACTCTTAATGTTATCAGCATTAAAATAGCATAATTTTAAAAGCCATAATTTAAAAAATGGTTCATTTTTTCATGATAAACTTAGTGCACACTTATATTAAACAGTGATTAAGGGGAAAAGAGCAAAATTTAAAAGTCCTGCAAACACAAAATGCCTACATTATGTGATGTTTTCTTTCAGGTGTTTCTAGGGCATCGAATTTAAAAAATACAGCAGTAATTAAGCTCCAGATGCAATGCTGTGTCTTTGTTTTCTCTTTTAACCTCAAAAATGTTTGCTGTAATGCAATAATTATCACTTGGTATTCCCAGACATAATTTTTAATGGCTATGTAATGTTCTATTGACTAAACTCTGGGCAGTTGTGGACAATCTGTCATCGTCTACATAACTACAAAGAATATCTCATATTAGGATGATTCCATTATATTGTATACAATTTAAAAATTATTATGATGACTATTATACTTTGCATTTGTTCCCCTAATTCTGAGGCATTAGCTCTTTCTCAGGAGATGAGATAACTGCCCTTTGAAATAAACCTGGCTGGAGTCAGCGGGTGTTACAGCCTTCTTAAATCTGAGGGCATTTACTCTGAAGGGCTATGGCTGTGGGATCTAATCTGCCAGGCGTATATGATTATGTGCCCAGTGGAGACAGCTGCTTCTCTGTAAAGGATAGAGCCCAGCTTATGGTTCCACCAGCAACAAAGGACAACAGTGGAGACTCATTGCTGTACTTCCTGCACTATGGAGACTTAATATTCCCCAGCTCAACACCGTGAGGTTAATAAAGCCAGGATCCATTGTCAAAATAGTTTCAAAACTTTTAGGAGCACACTGGAACATAAATGAACAGAAAGTGGTGAGTATATGGACATATCCACCTTGCTAAATCTGAGGATATCTAGCCTTTAATATCAGAGAAGGCAATGGCACCCCACTCCAGTACTCTTGCCTGGAAAATCCCATGGACGGAGGAGCCTGGCGGGCTGCAGTCCATGGGGTCGTGAAGAGTCGGACATGACTGAACGACTTCACTTTCACTTTTCACTGTCATGCATTGGAGAAGGAAATGGCAGCCCACTCCAGTGTTCTTGCCTGGAGAATCCCAGGGACGGGGGAGCCTGGAGGGCTGCCGTCTGTGGGGTCGCACAGAGTTGGACACGACTAAAGCAACTTAGCAGCAGCAGTCTTTAATATGCTTACTCGGCCATTTATGCCTGTATTTTTAGTCATTGCACCCTCCTGTGTTTCTTAAACTCTCCTTTTCCATTCAAATCAATGTGCTTATCTCTAAAAACCAGTAGTCGCTGTGTAACTGGAAAAGGTCAGTGGCTTAGAAGAGCTGCTGCTTCTGGAACTGCAGTCTAGAAAGAAAGGGGTGGTTTTAAGGGGGGTAATTTTTTATTGTCAATTAAATCTGGCAAATAGAGAAATCCCCAAATTCCTCTTTAGTATCGACTCGTTAGGGCTTCCCAGGTGCCGCTAGTGGTAAAGAACCTGCCTGCTGTTGCTGGTAGACATGTGTTTGGTCCTTGGGGTCAGGAAGATCCCCTAGAGGAGGGCTGGCAACCCACTGCAGTGCTCTTGCTGGAGAATCCCATGGACAGAGAAGCCTGGTGGGCCGCAGTCCATGGGGTTGCAAAGAGTCAGACACGACTGAAGCAAGTGAGCGTGCACACACGATTCCTTTAAGCGATCTCTATTGTACGTTTTAGATTTTAACATGTACATCCTTCAAGTAATCTCTATTGTACATTGTATGTTTTAATGTGTACATTATAATTAAAAATCATGCTGGACTAACATCCTGTTTCCCTATTCTTATAATATTTAATCTTTAATTTTCCTTTTAAGTCTGGAGATCAGTAATACTCAAAATGTGATCCCTGGACAGCAGCAACAGTATCACCTGAGAACTTGTTAAAAAGGCAAATTATGGGTGCTACCCAGATCTCCTGACTCAGAAGCTCTGGAGGTGGGGCCTATTCATTTGTGGTTTAACAACCCTGCAGGTGGTCCTGAGGCACCCAGTCTGAGAACGGGTGCGCTAGGCTCTCTCCCTAGGTTTCTCCAACGTGGTAGACATTCTTTAGACCGGTGGCCCCCAGCCTTTTTGGCAACAGGGACTGGTTTTATGGAAGACAGTTTTTCCACGGACCAGGTTGGGGGATGGTTTTAAAATAAGATAAGGGCATTACATTGATTGTGCATTTTATTTCTATTATTACATCAGCTCTACTTCAGATCATCAATCATTAGATGCTGGAAGTTGGGGACCCCTGCTTTAGACCCTTGCTAACCAAACTGTGGCCCTTAGATCAGTGTTTTAGGCACAACCTGGGAGCTTACTAGGAAGGGCAGAGCCTCAGAGTCTACCCCAGATATGCTGCATGCAAATTAGCATTTTAAGAGCAATATGAATCACCTGACTCCTGTTAAAACGTGTATTCCAGTGAGGGAGGTATGAAGTGATGGGTGAGAGCCTGTCTTGCTAGTGAGCTTTAGGTCTTGAGGGTGCTATTGGTTTATGGACCAGACTGAAAAGGCCCTACTGGGCATTTTTAAATACCTTTGAAAAGTACCTATGAGCTTTTTAAAAAATACATATACCAGCTGCTTTATATAAGGATAAGTTATTCACTAGTAATAGCTTCCTTTTGTAAATGAGAAAAAATGAGGTCAAGAGAGGTGACTCTATACATGGACATCACCAGATGGCCAACACTGAAATCAGATTGATTATATTCTTTGCAGTCAAAGATGGAGAAGCTCTATACAGTCAGCAAAAGCAAGACCTGGAGCTGACTGTGGCTCAGATCATAAACTCCTTATTGCCAAATTCAGACTCAAATTGAAGAAAGTGAGGAAACCACTACACCATTCAGGTATGACCTAAATGAAATCCCTTAAGATTATACAGAGGAAGTGAGAAATAGATTCAAGGAATTAGATCTGATAGAGTGCCTGAAGAACTATAGATGGAGGTTCATGATATTGTAACAGGAGGCAGGGATCAAGACCATCCCCAAGAAAAAGAAAAACTGCAAAAAGGCAAAATGGTTGTCTGAGGAGGCCTTACAAATAGCTGTGAAAAGAAGAGAAGTGAAAGGCAAAGGAGAAAAGGAAAGATATACCCAATCTGAATGCAGAGTTCCAAAGAACAGCAAGGAGAGATAAGAAAGGCTTCCTCAGTGATCAATGCAAAGAAATAGAGGAAAAGAACAGAATGGGAAAGACTAGAGCTCTCTTCAAAAAAATTAGAGATACCAAGGGAACATTTCATGCAAAGATGGGCTCAATAAAAGACAGAAATCGCATGGACCTAACAGAATCAGAAGATATTAAGAGGTGGCAAGAATACACAGAAGAACTATACAAGAAAGATCTTAATGACCCAGATAATCACGATGGTGTGATCACTCACCTAGAGCCAGACATCCTAGAATGTGAAATCAAGTGGGCCTTAGGAAGTATCAGTACGAACAAAGCTAGTGGAGGTGATGAAACTCCAGTTGAGCTATTTCAAATCCTGGAAGATGATGCTGTGAAAGTGCTGCACTCAATATGTCAGCAAATCTGGAAAACTCAGCAGTGGCCACAGGACTGGAAAGGTCAGTTTTCATTCCAATCCCAAAGAAAAGCAATGCCAAAGAATGCTCAAACTACCACATAATTGCACTCATCTCACATGCTAGCAAAATAATGCTCAAAATTCTCCAAGCCAGGCTTCATCAGTATGTGAAATGTGAACTTCCAGATGCTCAAGCTGGTTTTAGAAAAGGCAGAGGAACCAGAGATCAAATTGCCATCTGTTGGATCATCAAAAAAGCAAGAGAGTTCCAGAAAAAATCTGCTTTATTGACTATGCCAAAGACTTTGACTATGTGGACCACAAGAAACTGGAAAATTCTGAAAGAGATGGGAATACCAGACCACCTGACCTGCCTCCTGAGAAATCTGTATGCAGGTCAGGAGGCAACAGTTAGAACTGGACATGAACAACAGAGTAGTTCCAAATAGGGAAAGGAGTATGTCAAGGCTGTCTACAGTCACTCTGCATATTTAACTTCTATGCAGAGTACATCATGAGAAATGCCGGGCTGGAAGAAGCACAAGCTTGGAATCAAGATTGTCAGGAGAAATATCAATAACCTCAAATATGCAGATCACACCACCCTTATAGCAGAAAGTAAAGAACAACTAAAGAGCCTCTTGATGAGAGTGAGAAAGGAGAGTGAAAAAATTGGCTTAAAACTCAGCATTCAGAAAACTAAGATCATGGCATCTGGTCCCATCACTTCATGGCAAATAGATGAGGAAACAGTGACAGACTTTGTTGTTTTCGGCTCCAAAATCACTGCAGATGGTGACTGCAGCCAGAGCCATTACTTTTCCAACAAAGGTCTGTCTAGTCAAAGCTATGGTTTTTCCAGTGGCCATGTATGGATGTGAGAGTTGGACTGTGAAGAAGGCTGAGCACCATAGAATTGATGCTTTTGAACTGTGGTGTTGGAGAAGACTCTTGAGAATCCCTTGGACTGCAAGGAGATCCAACCAGTCCATCCTAAAGGAAATCAGCCCTGAATATTCATTGGAAGGACTAATGCTGAAGCGGAAACTCCAGTACTTGGCCACCTAATGCGAAGAACTGACTCACTGGGAAAGACCCTGATGCTGGTAAAGATTGTAGGCGGGAGGAGATGGGGACAGCAGAGAATGAGATGGTTGGATGGCACACCAACTCAATGGACATGAATTTGAGTAAACTCCAGGAGTTGGTGAAGGACAGGGAGGCCTGGTGGGCTGCAGTCCATGAGGTCACAAAGAGTCGGACACGACTGAGTAACTGAACTCCTGACTACTACTAGGAGAGGTCAAGTGACTTGCTCAAGGTTGGGTGGCTAGTTCCTGCAGAAGCCAATTAAAAGATATGTGACTCTTCACCTGCCTCTACTTCATGGTTTTCAAGGTTGAATAACTCTAAACACACTCAGAAGTAGTGATGATAATGAAGCAAGCACAAATCCAATTTCCTGGTGCCGTCACCTTCTAGTCTGTTAACATAACTAGCCTTTGTATCTCTACCTCTCTTTTTTGACTGTACCGATTTTTATATTGATCATATACTTAAATTATGGCAACACAGGATGTTGTTATTGATGCCTACAGGTAACACTGGTGACAAGTCTCACATCTCGAATCATTCCTCCCAAAGACTGAGATGTTTTAGCTGTTTTTTGAGCTTCGGTAACATTTTATCATACAATTACCACTTTTCTTCTTAAACATGTGAATCTAAAACTATTAGCTGCCTTGTGGGACTTCACCTTGACTGTGAAATTTTTCCAGAAGACTACATTTCCAGCCTCACGCAGTGCTAATAATTTCCCATGTTACACGCCTCGAGGGGTAACAAATACACTTGAGACTGCTAATGGATCTGGCATCTTTTGATCTGAATCAGCTGCTCTGTTTTTATATCCTGGAAGGACAGAGTATCATTTTCTAAAGCAGGTGAGTGGAGGAAAAGGAAAGGGAATGTGGTTTGAGCCGTTTCTTGGTGTCTCACTTTGGAGGTAGCTTAATATGCATGTTTCCGAAGTCTTCTCTTCCCTGTGAACCAGGCTTTGTGCGGAGCCCAGAGTCAGGAACGTGAACGAGTTGGGAGATGAGCTGGAGGCAGAGGCAAAGCCTTCAAAGACCCACCTCGTGGCTGCTTTCTGTCCTGCTCTCTCAGCGGACACTCATTCTCTGAAAGGAATAGGTTTCATTCCGCCCTTGTTACTGATGTGTCAGTCAAGCTGCACAAGAATCTGAAGCTATTACCAAGGGAGGGGAAAAGAAAAAAAGCCCCATTGCACTTTTAAATTACGTTTCACATTAAACGATCTCATTACTTCTAAAGTAAGATGAAGTACAATATAATTCTAGCAGATGTCTCGGCAGACTCTTTCTTTCCAATAGGGTGTGTTGGCGCTTAGGGGATGATGGATAGGGGGAGGGGAAGAGACCCAGCTTGCTCCATGTCGTCAAGACCTGTCAGTACACAGTGATAAACAGATCACCTTACCAACCTCTGAGGCGGGTTGCTGCATTTATCCAGACTGATTAGATTCACAAAACAACTAATTTAAAGATCAGGCTGAAGGGATGCAAAAGAGGATTCTGTCTGGCACACTTAGCATCAAAAGGCCTGCGGCCGGTGAGAGAAGCCCCTTTCTTGGAGCCTACTGCCCAGGGAAGGCGAGTCCTCCTCCAATGGGCACTGCACACCATGTGGCTGTTCAGATTCCTGTAGTCTGTGCTTTAAAAAGAGGGTCCGTGCGACTTGTGGACATGGAGTCCTGTGGTTATTCCTACAGGAATGTGCCTTTCCTAAGAATGGGTAATGACCTCTGTCCTAGCATTATACCATTTAATTACCACTCAACTCAATTTAAAATGGGCTGAGCAAGGCAGAAATTAACTATTTGCCTTTGTACTTTAATTTAGACACTTGTGGTTAGGCACACTGATTTCAACCAGATAAGGAAGCCACACACTAAAGACCTATTTCAGGAAAGCTGAAAACTGTCGTGTTTCTTTACCCCTTTGATTTATAGTCTTCAAATTCAGCTGGATTATGAGTCACTAGGGCAGTGATCTTAAGTCTTTTTGTTTCTCTGCAGTCCCACACACACACACACACACACACACACACAGTGCCCTATCCCTAGTAAGTGCTGAAGATTATTTGCTTACTTATTTTAATTATTTTTAGCCATGCCAGGTCTTTGTTGCTGAGCGTACACTTTCTCTAGTTGGGGAATTGGGGGCTATTGTTTAGTTGCGTGGCTTATTGCAGAGCATGGGGTTTAGGGCATGCAGGCCGCCAGTAGGTGTGGTGCACAGGCTTAGCTGCCCAGGAGCATTTGGAATCTTCCTGGACCAGGGATTGAACCCATGTCCCCTGCATTGGCAGGTGGATTCTTAATCACTGGACCACCAGGGAAGTTCAAGATTAATCATTTAAATTTCATAGCGAGGTCTGGTCATGTTAAACATTTACTCAACAATCCTCAGTGGCCTCTCATGGTCTAAAGAACAAAGACCTGTCTCCTTAACACACCATCCCAACTCTCTGCTGTTACCTCAATCCAGTTTTTGTCACCTACTCCCTTCCTGTGTGAATGAGTCAAACCAAAGGATCAAAGTCCAAAATCCCTGTAATGTTCTCGCATGATCAGTTCAGTTCAGTCACTCAGTGGTTTCCAGCTGTTTGTGACCGCATGGACTGCAGGACGTCGGGCCTCCTTATCCATCACCAACTCCCGGAGCTTGCTCAAACTCTTGTCCAACAAGTTGGTGATGCCATCCAACCATCTCATTACATTTCCCTCTAAAGAGAATGTTCACTCATCTATCAAAATCCTACTTGCTTTTCAAGGCCCCTTCTGATTGCTGCCTTCTGCCTGAAGCCTTTCCATAACCCTCAAACCAGAGTTCCTGTCCCCTTTACTTGTTTCCTCTGCCCAATGCAGAAGTCAGACTGTGCTGATTTAGCTGTTCTAAAGGTATCAGAGAACCGCTTTTGAGTACCTGCTCTGAAGATATCAAGAACAAGTTTGTGAAAGGAAAGTAGACAAACTGAGTAGGGACTATTTTTTTGAGTAGAGATGCGAAAGTGGGAGGACTTGATGAGTTTCCAGCCCACTAATAAAATAGAGGAGGTCTAGAGAGTAGTGCGTAGAAGGCAATGGCACCCCACTCCAGCACTCGTGCCTGGAAAATCCTATGGACGGAGGAGCCTGGTAAGCTTCAGTCCATGGGGTCGTGAAGAGTCGGACATGACTGAGCGACTTCACTTTCACTTTTCACTTTCATGCATTGGAGAAGGAAATGGCAACCCACTCCAGTGTTCTTGCCTGGAGAATCCCAGGGACGGGGGAGCCTGGTGGGCTGCCATCTAGGGGGTCGCACAGAGTTGGACACGAATGAAACGACTTAGCAGCAGCAGCAGCAGAGAGAAGTAATCTGGGCCAGGATGGAAACACCGGTCTTATCTGAGGCAGAGAGGATTTCTTCAGGGCCGTCTGTGTAAAGGGCTCCTGGAAGTTGCAGAGTACTCAAGAATATAACAATAGAGTTTATTTTGCTTGTTTTTCAGTTTTCATGAAGTTTATTATGCAAAAATAATAAGTCATGAATAATATAAGTTCTGAAACATAATCAAGTAGGCACTCATTAGTCTACTTTCCAACCTAAGAAACAGAGCATTGCAAAATGTACTCAGACTCTGCAATACTCTTCTCCAGTTCCATGTCCCCACCTGCCCCCACAGCCTCCTCACCCACCCTGTCCCACCCACCAGCATAACCACTAGTATTCTGAAGTTTTTATCCTTCCACTGCTTTCATTATAATTTTGTCAAAATGGATGTGTTTAAATAGTATCTTTATTTCATTTTTCTTGTCTTATACTTTCATAAATGGTATCCTACTATTTGCATTCTTCTGTAACTTTTCACTCATATTTCAAAGGTTCATCCAAGTGTATAGTGTAGTTTTTTCCCCAAAGATTCCTTTCTTTTTTAAAAATTTTATATTGGAGAATATTCGATTTATAATGTGTTTCAGGTGTACAGCAAAGTGATTTGGTTATTCATTTACATATGCACACACATTTTCATATTATTTTCCCATATAGGTCATTAGAGTATTGAGTGGAGTTCCTCTGTTATATCGTAGGGCCTTATTAGCTATCTATTTTACATATAGTAGTATATATGTATCAATCCCAGTATTCCAGTTTATCCCTCCTGCCCCTACCCTTTTGGTGACCATAAATTTGTTTTTGAAGTCTTTTTCTTTTTTGTGAATAAGTTCACTTGTAGAAATATTTTTTTTAAGATTCCACATGTAAGTGATATCCTATATTTGTCTGATTTCATTTAGTTTGGTAATCTCTAGATTCATCCATGCTGCTGGAAATGGCATTATTTCGTTCACTTTTATGGCAATAGCAATAAAAACTATCCAAACACTATTTCTAGTGATAGAAACTATCCAAAATGAAGAGAAAAGAATACAAAAAATAATGAAGCATTGGTGAGCTGTGGGACAGTGTCAGGTGGCCTGAACGCATGTAGCTCAAATACCAGAAAAGAGAGAGAGAAAAATATTTGAAGCCATGTGAAGTTTTTTTCCAAAATTAACAAAGACTAGAAACAGACCAAATCAAGTCCAAGCAGGCCAAACAGAGAATATATGAAGAAAACACCACAGTGTATCACAATCAGATGTAAAAATGTCAAATATTAGTCATAATATCTTAAAAGGAGCCAAAGTAAAAAGCCATTATGCACAAATTGACAAATAAGAATAATGACAGCAACAAGGAAAGCCACAACATAGTGGAGTAACAGTATTTTAAAATATGAAAAGAAAGAAAAAATATGCAAAGAACTCTCTAGCATTTTTCAGACATAAAAACTGAAAATATTCATTGTCAGTAGACCAGCACTCCAGAAATATTAAATAAAATTCTCTGGGCATAAGGAAAATGTTACCAGATGGATATTTGTAACTACACAAGTAAGTGCAGAGGACTGAAAATGGTAAATACACAGAAAAGTGCAAAATACTTTTTTCCTGACCTTAAAACTTTTAAAATTATAATTGACTCTGAAAAAAAACTGGGCTTTCCAAATGGTGCAGTGGTAAAGAGTCTGCGTACCAATGCAGGAGACACGAGGTATGTGTCCATCCCTGAGTTGGGAAGATCCCCTTGGAGAAGGAAACAGCAACCCACTTCAGTATCCTTGCCTGGACAACCGCATGGACAGAGGAGCCTGGCAGGCTCTATAGTCCATGGGGTGGTAAAGAGTTGGACACGACTGAGCACACACACACTGATCAGTATGTGAAATTTAGAATATTTCAACATCGATCTTTCACGCCCGGCCGGGGTGGTATTATTGTCCAGATATTCGGTTTCATCTTGTTAGCATTTTAAACTCCATCAGTGTTTGTTTAGATATCATGTTAACTATTTTCTTTACATTTCCAGCTTGTCATTATGAAAGTACTTAATGTGCACAGTGGTTGAAAGTACAGCACAAAAAGTAGTATATATACACTTTGTAATAAATTTTATTTTTTTACTGAACCATCTGAAAGTAAGCCACACATATCATGACAGACTTTATATAACCACAGTATCATTAGTGCACTTGAACAGCAACAACAACAACAAAAAACACCAGTACCTATAATCCCATAATATCTAATATTTGGTGAAAGTGAAGTCACTCAGTCGTGTCCGACTCTTTGTGACCCCATGGACCGTAGCCTTCCAGGCTCCTCTGTCCATGGGATTCTCCAGGCCATAGTACTGGAGTAGATTGCCATTCCCTTCTCCAGAGGATCTTCCCGACCCAGGGATCGAACCCGGGTCTCCTGCATTGTAGACAGATGCTTTATCGTCTGAACCACCAGGGAAGTTACATATTCAAAATTCCTCGATTGCTCCCCAAATATCTTAATAGCTTATATTTTCCCCTGACTTTGTTGTTCACTCACTCTGACTCTTTGTGACCCCATGAACTGCAACATGCCAGGCTTCCCTGTCCTTCATTATCTCCTGGAGTTTGTTCAAACTCACCCTTGAGTTTAATGTCTTATTAATATAATCAGGTTCACATTATACTTGGTTTTGTTAAATCTCGTTAGCTTAACTTGAAGCTGTCCTTTTGCTTTTATGAATCGACTTTTTAAAATCTACTGTCTTATAAAATGTCTCATTTTCTGGATTTGCCTGGTGTCTTTTTCTTGGTGTCAGAGATGCTAAATGTAATTATATGATTAAGGTTCAGCCTCATTCTTGAAAGATTTTCTTTTCTTTAGCAGTTACACAATGGAAGATGTAATCCCCCTTGCCCGCCTGCGCACTTTGAAAACAGCATTCAAATGCTTGCTTGCTCCTTTTGTAGCTTTGAGGTCTGGCATGTCTCTCTCTCTTTTTTCCTTCTGCCTTTTAAAGATTCTGCTTTTGAGAAACTCCAGCTGATTTTAAGATCTTCTTCTCTTTAGTGTGCTGCAGTTTGACTATATTGTATCTAGGTGTGGAGTTCTGTTTGTTTATTCTACATTTGGTTTCCTGAGTCTTATACTTTTTTTCCCTTTTAGGAAATTTAAACTATCATCCCTTCAAATATTGCCTCTCCATTCTTTGTCTTAGCTTCCTTTGAATTCTCATTCATTGTTTGCTGGGCTTTTTAACTGAGCCTTTCATGCTTTATAATCTGACATTTCCCCACCCTTAATCAGATGCTTCCTGAAACATTTAAGGGTGAAACCATTGCAGTTTACCTTTAGATGCTTCAGCAAAGATAGAGGCAGATAAAATTACATATGCACATCCTAGATTTTGGTTTTGTGCTAGTTCCAACCATTCTATACTTAAAAGTTTTCATGATAAAAAGTTGGGAATATAAAGAATGAGGATGAAATAGGGTGCTTTTAAATTTTAAGAAGCAATTTTGAAATAGAATTCATTAAAAAATATCCAAAAATATTATGCCTGATGTCTAAAAAGCAGTCCCCAAATGTACAGATCAACCTATCAGTTAGCAAATAATTTCATCTTACTTTTTTATGCTCTTAAACTTTTTTATAGCATTTTAAAACCTAAATTAAAGTGAAAGTCACTCAGTCGTGTCTGACTCTTTGCGACCTTATGGACTGTAGCCTGCCGAGCTCTTCTGTCCATGGAATTCTCCAGACGTTGGAGTGGGTTGCCACTGCTTCTCCAGAGGATCTTCCTGATCCAGGGCTTGAACCCAATTTTCCTACATTGCAGGTAGATTCTTTACTGTCTGAGCCACCACACTTTATTCTGAGAAATTCCACTTTTTTCAAAACTGCTTATCAATTTTAATAGGCTTTTACTCATTTCTTAATTCTCTTTTGCTTCTTCAAATACATTTGACATATTTAATTAGACCACATCTGCTAAGTATATAGTTCAATGGTAATTCTTTTCCAAAAAGAATCATCAGACATAAGGGGGCAACAGAGGATGAGATGGTTGGATGACATCACTTTTGAGCAACTCTGGGAGATAGTGAAGAACAGGGAAACGTGGTGTACTGCAGTCCAAGGGGTTACAAAGAGTCAGACATGACTGAACAACTGGACAACGACTGATAATTCTAGTTATCTGAAGCTTTTATAGACATGGCTTGTCATTGTACTTTTTCCTTTCTACTTTCTCTAATCAGGATACTTTTTCATGTGTTTGGTATGCTTTTGTTTGTTTGGGAACTTATACTTTGGGAGGATACTTACTTTCTGCAGTTCTCTCTGAAACTTGGGTTGCGTTTCTCCAAGGAGGATTAGTTTGTTTCACCCAGGGACCTGGATTCACTCAGATGCAGGTCAATGTTAAACAAATGTTAAATAGAACTTCCTTGAGAGGTCTTAAGCCTCAAATGAGTTGTGTGACTTCTGTCTAGGCTAGTTTATGATTATAGAAGTTTTAGAAAGGCTGTTTTCAAATTTATATTTTATTTTTTTACTTTGTAACTAGGACCTGGATTTAGCAAGGTGAGGATCCACAGACACTTTGAGGACAGTGACCATGCTCACTTCGGATGCCCAGGTGGTGCCAGTGGAAAAGATTACATTTCCTTCCAATGCAGGAAATGTAAGAGATATGGGTTCAATCCCTGGGTTGGGAAGATCCCCAGGAGAAGGGAATGGCTACCCACTCCATTATTCTCGCCTGAAGAATTCCAAGGAGAGAGGAGCCTGGTGGGCTTGCAAAGGTTGGAAATGACTGAGTGACTATCACTTTCATTTTCTATGCTCACTTCTCTCCTTAGCCTCTGCTTTCTTTTCAACTCCTTTTTGAATCTTTACCTCAAGAGATTTCTCTTTATTTTAAAATAATTGTCCATTCACTTAAAAGTGTGTATGTGTATGCGTGTGTTGTGATCAGAGAATTTCAGAATTGCTGTCATATCATTGGGGATTTAGTGTTCTGCTAAGACCTGTGTTATGCTTTGTCCTTGGACCCATAGTGTGCTCTTAGGTTGTTCTTGTTCAGTCACTACATCATGTCTTGGTCTTTGCAGCTCCATGAATTGCATCACGCTAGGCTTCCCTGTCCTTCACTACTTCCTGGAGTTTGCTCAAACTCATGTCCATTGAGTCCAGTGATGCTGTCTAACCATCTCATCCTTTGTTGTCCCCTTCTCCTTTTGTCTTCAGTCTTTCCCAGTTTCAGCATCAGTCCTTCTAATGAATATTCATGGTTGATTTCCTTTAGGATTGACCGGTTTGATCTTCTTACAGTCCAAGAGACTCTCAAGAATCTTCTCTAATACCACAATCTGAAAGCATCAACTCCTCAGTGCACAGCCTTCTTTATGGTCCAAGTCTCATATCCATACATGACTTCTGGAAAAAGCATACTTTTGACTACATGACAAAGTAAGCATGCTTTGTCAGTAAAGTGATGTCTCTGCTTTTGAATACACTGTCTAGCTTTGTCATAGCTTTCCTTCCAAGGAACTATCGTCTTTCAATTCATGGCTGCAGTCACCATCCATAGTGATTTTGGAGCCCCCCCAAATAAAGACTCACTGTTTTCATGTTTTCTCCTTCCATTTGACGTGAAGTGATGGGACTGGATGCTCTGATCTTAGTTTATTGAATGTTGAGTTTTAAGCCAGCTTTTTCACTCCCCTCTTTCACCCTTATCAAGAGGCTCTTTAGGTTCCTCTTCACTTTCTGCCATTAGAGTGGTATCATCTGCATATTTGAGGTTGTTGATATTTCCCTGGCATCTTGATTCCATCTTGAGAGTGTTTTAGCCTGGCATTTCACATGATGTACTCTGAAAATAAGGTAACTAAGCAGGGTGACAGTATATAGACTTGTCATATTCTTTTCTCAATTTTGAACCAGCCTATTATCCCATGTCTACTTTTAACTGTTGCTCCTTGACCTACATGCAGGTTTCTCAGGAGGCAGGTAAGATGGTCTAGTATTTCCATCTCTTTAATAATTTTCCACAGTTTGTTGTGATCCTCAAAGTCAAAAGCTTTCATGTAGTAAAGAAGCAAAAGTAGATTTTTTTCTGGAATTCCCTTGGTTTCTCTATGAGCCAATAAATGTTGCTAATTTGATCTCTGGCTCCTATGCCTTTTCTGAACCCAGCTTGTACCTCTGGAAATTCTCAGTTCACAAACTGCTAAAGCCTAACTTGAAGGATTATGAACATAACCTTACTAGTATGTGAAATGAATGCAGTTGTATAGCAGTTTGAACATTCTTTGGCATTGCCTTTCTTTGAGATTGGAGTGAATATTGTCCTTTGCCAGTCCTGTGGCCACTGCTGAGTTTTCCAAGTTTGCTGACATATTGAGTGCAGCACTTTAATAGTATCATCTTACAGGATTTGAAATAGCTCAGCTGGAATTCCATCACCTCCACTAGCTTTGTTTGTTGTGATGTTTCCTAAGGCCCACTTGACTTCACATTCCAGGATGTCTGGCTCTGGATGAGTGATCACACCATCATGATTATCCAGGTCATGAAGATCTTTATTGTACAGTTCTTCTGTGTATTCTTGCCACCTCTTCTTAATATCTTCTGCTTCTGTTAGGTCCATACCATTTCTGTTCTTTATTGTGCCCATCTTTGCATGAAATGTTCCCTGGCTATCTCTAACTTTCTTGAAGAGATCTCCAGTCTTTCCCATTCTGTTTCCCTTACTTCTTTGCGTTTAAGAAGGGCTTCCTGTCTCCTCTTGCTATTTGTAAACTCTCCTTGACAACAAATTTGTCTTCTTACATTTCTTTTTCGTGGGATGATTTTGGTCACGTCCTTCTTCAGGCACTCTGTCTACCATATCAAACTTCTTGAGCCTGTTTGTCACTTCCCCTGTATAATCATAAGGGATTTGATTTAGGTGGTAGCTGAATGGCCTAGTGGTTTTCCCTACTTTCTTCAGTTTAAGCCTGAATTTTGCATTAAGGAGCTCATGATCTGAGCCACAGTCAGCTCCCAGTCTTGTTTTTGCTGACTGTATAGAGCTTCTTCACCTTTAGAAGCAAAGAATATAATCAGTCTGATTTTGGTGTTGACCATTGATGTTCATGTGTAGAGCTGACTCCTGTGTTGTTGCCAAAGGGTCTTTGCTGTGACGAGTGAGTTCTCTTGACAAAACTGTATTAGCCTTTGCCCTGCTTCATTTTGCACTCCAAGGCCAAACTTGCCTGTTACTCCAGGTACCTCTTGACCACCTACTTCTACTTTTGCCTTCCATTCCCCTATGATGAAAAAGACATCTTATTCTGGTGTTAGTTCTAGATAGCCTTGTTGTGGTGAGGTGGCCTGCATAACTCAATGAAGATATGAGCCAGGCCATGCAAGGCTGCTCAAGATGGATGAATCATTGTGAGTTCTGACAAAATGTAGTCCATGGGAGGAAGGAATGGCAAACCACTCCAGTGTTCTAGCTGAGAGAACCCCATAAGCATTATGGAAAGGCAAAAAGATATTTCACTGGAAGATGAGCCCTCCCATGTCAGAAGGTGTCCAATATACTAGTGGAGAAGAGTGGAGGGCAATTACTAATAGCTCCAGAAAGAATGAAACAGGCCAAAGCAGAAATGATGCTGTTGTGGATATGTCTGGTGGCAAAAGTAAGATGAATGATGCTGATCCATTAAGATGCTGATCAGTAAGAAGATCTGATGCTGTCAAGAACAATATTGCAAAGGAACCTGGAATGTTAGGTCCATGAATCAAGGTGAATTGCATATGGTCAAGCAGAAGATGGCAAGAGTGTGAACATCAACATCTTAGGAATCAGTGAACTGAAAGAATGGGAAAAGGCAAATTTAATTCAGATGACTGTTATATGTACTACTGTGGGCAAGAACCCTTTAGAAGAAAGAGAGTAGCCCTCATAGTCACCAAAAGAGTTCAAAATGCACTACTTGGGTACAGTCTCAAAAATGACAGAATGATTTCAGTTCATTTCCAAGGCAAACCGTTCAACATCATAGTAATCCAAGTCTATGCCCCAACTACTGAAGTCAAAGAAACTGAAATTGACTGGTTCTATAAAGGCCTATAATACTTTCTAGAACTAACACCAAAAAAGATGTCCTTTCATCACAAAGGATTGTGTTCTTGTAGGACACACAATTAGAAGTTTTTTTGTGATTATCTCTTTTAATGCAGTGCTGCTGTGCACTAAGATTTTTGCATTGTAATTTAACATATGAATGTTAGCCCAGATAATGGTGCCTTGTGTTTTCAGCATTGCTGTACTTGTCTAATCCCCAACAAGGAATCAAGTTCCTGGGGACTTGGAATGCATTTCACTCATGACTGTGTTTCCAGTGGTGTGCTGTTAAAACAGGCTCCCTGAATGTAAAATGCCCTGATTGTAGGTTGCAGGGTAAATACTCTGACCACGGCCAATTTCAAACTACTAACAACATGATCAAAAAATTCCAGAAATTTTAAGTATCAGCTCTTGCCAGTTGACAGGGCTGGTTCCAGCATACTACTGCCACGGCTCTGCACACACGTTTAACATAGAGGATGTTCAACAGATACTTGTTAGTAACTTGTGCAGTGCTAACCATAGTAATTTCTCTCATTTTTCAGATTTTCAAAGTGGCTCCTTAAGTAAAATTGTCTCTCTAAACCTCCTGTCATTTTATTTTTCAAGTTCAGGCAACAAAATGACTAAATGCCTTTGTTCTTTAATGTCGTCTGTTAATTTCCTGTAAGTCTATAAGATAAAATGACTAGAATAGGAATGATAGCTTTGGCATGATGTGGAAAACAAAGTTTGTCACAAGTAAGTTTCAATGTATTTAGTGCCTCTATAGTAATAAAAAATGAAGAGTTGGCTGCAATACCTAAAGCAAATTTTCTGTGTTGCAAAAATGGAAGAAAAGAAAAACCCCAGGTCAGAGTGAATTCTTCACAAAGTGAGATAATTGGTTTTATGGCTATAATGTGCACAGCATTCCTAACTGATTTAATTGGCCCAGTTAAACTGACTATTGAGTAAAGGTATCCAGTAAATCCCTAAAAGCATGTAAGCTTAGAGAAGGCAGAACTGCTTCCAGCTTTAGTGATAAAAACAGGCTTCATGAAAGAAATAACATTTGAGTTGAGCCTCAAAAGATGTGCAAAATTTATCCATGCCAAGTTGGGAACAGTTCCAGAAATAGAGGCAACATATAAAAACCATAGCAACTGTCTGCCTTTCTCCAAATTTACATGCATACCTGAGGACTGCAAATGCGATAGCAATTTATACATTCATGTGCATGAAGGTGTCTTAAGGATAGATAACTTCCTCTTAAAAAAGGTGGCAAGAATTAAACTATGAAAGTCTCTATTTCTCTTTTTAATTTAGCTTTTACTTTGAAAGGGACCAAGAATTAACTGAATTGGGCCCCTCCACTAGCAGCCCTACCCACAAGTGGACTAATAGTCCCAGGCCATGCCCACCAGCAGGCAACACCAATTCCAGACTGCCATAGCCTTGCTCAGCAGCAAGCAGGCACCGGGACCAGAATCCTGCAGCCCCACGACCAGTGAACCTGTGACCTGGCCCCTCCCACCAGCAGGTAGGCACCAGGCCTGGGGCATCCTGAGTTGTGCATCCAGCCACACTGGGATCTGACCCAGCCCACCCGTGACTGGCAGCCTCCTTGCTAGTCAGGGTCTGGCAACTAAATGCACAAGGGGCCAGCCATGCCTGTCAGCATCCCTAAGATACTCAGCCCCATCACAGCAGCAGCCACATGGCCTCCATAAAGGGCACCCCTAAAGAATATAGTTCTGTTGATCAGAGGAGAGACTGCCATTGGGCCCTATAGGATATCTCGTATATAAGGTACTTCTCCAAGATTGGGAAACAAACCTGACCTACATAGTAAATAGGAAAAAAATAGAGAATTAGGCCAAATGAGGCAACAGAAGAACCCTAGAACAACAACTAAGTGAGATGGAGATAGGTCATCTACCTGATGAAGAGTTTAGAGCCATGATCATAGAGATGCTTAGAGAACTTGGGCTCAGAATGAATGAACACAGTGACAAGTTTAGCAGAGAGATAGAATACATAAAGAAGAAACAGAACTAAAGAATACAATAACTGGAATGAAGATGCACTGGGAGGAATCAACAGTAGATTAGGTAACAGGAATGAAAAGATGTGATATGTACACACATTATGCATGGATACATTCTGGAGAACGCAGTGGCAACCCACTCCCATATTCTTGCCTGGAGAATCCCAGGGACAGGGGAGCCTGGTGGGCTGCCGTCTACGTGGTCACACAGAGTCTGACACGAGTGAAGCGACTTGGCAAGCATGCATGGATACATTGCCATAGACACAAATAAGCCCTTGCCATTTGTAGAACATGGATGGACCTAGAGTATGTAATGCTAAGTGAAATAAGTCAAAGACAAACAACTGTATGATTTCATTTATGTGTAGAATCTTTAAAAAATGAACAAACACAACAAAACAAAAACAGAACAAAAAGGTGGTTGCCAGAGGGGAAGAAGGTTGACAATGATAAAAATTGGTGAAGGAGATTCACAAGTACAAATTTCCAGTTACAAAATAGGTAATGGGTGTGAAACATACACTGAAGGGACTATATTAAATAATTTTGTAATGTCTTTGTGATGGATGAAAACTAGACTTACTGTGATCATTTTGGAATGTGTAGAAACATTGAATTACTATGCACCAGGAACTAAATAGTATTGTAGGTCAGTTATACTTCAATGATGAACAAACAAATTCATAGAAAAGGATAAGATTTGTGGTTATTAAAGGTGGGAAGTGGACAGAGGAGAAACTGGATGAACGAAGTCAGAAGTTATAAACTTTCTGTTATAAGATAATGAGTACTAGGATGTAGTACAAAATATTGATTAATTAGCACTGCTGTATGTTATATAAAGAGTTGCGGCTGCTGCTGCTAAGTCACTTCAGTCGTGTCCGACTCTGTGTGACCCCATAGACGGCAGCCTACCAGGCTCCCCCGTCCCTGGGATTCTCCAGGCAAGAACACTGGAGTGGGTTGCCATTTCCTTCTCCAATGCATGAAAGTGAAAAGTGAAAGTGAAGTCGCTCAGTCGTGTCCGACTCTTAGCGACCCCGTGGACTGCAGCCTACCAGGCTCCTCTGCCCATGGGATTTTCCAGGCAAGAGTACTGGAGTAGGGTGTTCTTTCCCAAGGAAACAGTTCTATTTTATTTTGTATCTATACAAGATGTTCACTAAGCATATTGTGGTAATCATTTATGATGTAAATCAAATCATGCTATACACCTTAAATTTATACACTGCTTAATGTCAATTATACCTCAATCAAAACTGGAAGAAAATACATCCAAAGGTTTTAAGGATGAAGTTTGATAAGATTGATTCCAAAGTTTGCTTAGAACCTTATGGAATTATATGTTTTGTTGGGGGAGGGCATTGTTGAAAGTTCAGCAAAGATCTGACAGATTCTGAGTTTTTTGAATGTCTAAGTTTCAGTGTCAAACATTTTGAAAGTCTGTGGTAAAACGATAATAATCTGTCATCCCCATTGTCTAAAGTCAGAAAATTGGAACTTAAATTCCTTTTTCTCACCTGTCTCCAATCAATCACCAATCTTATTCATCATGCCTCATTAATATTTCCCAAATCCGTCCACTGGCCTCCATCTCCTTTTTTTTTTAACCGAGTGTAATCTACCAGCTCTCTTTATGCAGAAACCTGTCAGTGCATCTTTTTACTTCTAGCTTTGTTTTTCTTCCTTACCAGTTGTGATTAGTTTCTGCTGCCTATAACATAAGACACAAATCACAGCAACTAAAACAAAATAATTGTGTGTTTTTCTCTCAAACAAAAAGTTCTGCAGTTAAGCCAACTTCTGGGCTGGTATTTGAAAAGACCCTGATGCTGGGAAAGACTGAAGGCAGGAGGAGAAGGGGACGACAGAGGATGAGATGGTTGGATGGCATCACCGACTCAATGGACATGAGTTTGAGTAAGCTCCAGGAGTTGGTGATGGACAGGCTGGCCTGATGTGCTGCAGTCCATGGGGTCGCAAAGAGCTGGACACGACTGAGCGACTGAACTGAGGTCTAGTTGGCAGAGAACTGACTCTCTGTTTCTGCTTCACCATTTTCAGCATATGGTTTCCAACCTCAAAGCTGCCTTGTGATGGATGGACATTATCACTTCTGCTATTACATCCACATTCTAGATAGCAGCAAGGAGGAAGATAGCAAGGGCAAAAAGAATTTGCCTTCTAGTCAATCTCCTTTAAAAAGAACAGTTGAGGACCTAGGCAAAGGAAGAATAATCATCAAGGGGACAGTGAAATGACTCATCAGAATTGACTATTTGTCATTCCAGATTCCATTGTTTAAAAATAAATTTGATGGAAAACTACAAAGTAAAGATGTGAAGCATGTTTTGCATGGTCACCAGAAAATAAATGCGTATCATCAATTATCCAAGTAGAATTCAAGTTTAATAATGAGTTATGAGGGCTGCCTGGCAGTCTTTGACCTGAACAAGGCCTGTGGGCTGAACTCTTTACCTGAACATACTTGTCACCTATAAATGATAATTTTGCTAACAATGTTAAATAAACCATTCAGATTTCTTATGGAGCATATTATAGAGGCAATACCATTTTTCCTATTAATTTTGATAAATTATGCTATCAGAGTCCAGTCTTTGTTCAAGACTAAGGAGATCAGCCCTGGGTGTTCTTTGGAAGGACTGATGCTGAAGCTGAAGCTCCAGTACTCTGGCCACCTCATGCGAAGAGTTGACTCATTGGAAAAGACTCTGATGCAGGGAGGGGATTGGGGGCAGGAGGAAGAGGGGATGACAGAGGATGAAATGGCTGGATGTCATCACCAACTCGATGGCCATGAGTCTGATGAACCCCGGGAGTTGGTGATGGACAGGGAGGCCTGGCGTGCTGCGATTCATGGGGTCGCAAAGAGTCGGACACGACTGAGCGACTGAACTGAACTGAACTGAAGGAGTCTGTGGAAGGAAGGTTACTGCCACCCTCTGAAATCACAGGCCTGTGTCAGGACAAAGGATGTGAAAGGGGAAGTGCTAGTTGCTCAGTCCTGTCCTACTCTTTGTAGCCCCATGGACTGTAGCATGCTAGGCTCCTGTGTCCATGGAATTCTCCAGGCAAGAATTCCGGAGTGGGGAGCCATTTCCTTCTCTAGTGCATCTTCCCAATCCAGGGATTGAAATTGCGTCTCCTGCATTACAGGCAGATTCTTTACAGTCTGATCCAAGACTCTTATACTTTCAAAGCAGGGTGTGTGGGTTAGGTCCCTGGTCAGGAACTAAGATGCTGCATGGCATAATAAAAAAGAGAAAACACGATCTCATTGGTACTACAGAACTATTCATTTCTCCAGTCAATGAGTATGTTTTGAACTTTTGCTTTATGCCAGATATAGGTCGTGGCTCTGAAACAAGGAATGCCCCACACCATTGCCTTTCTGAGACATTCAGTTCATTTCAGTTGCTCAGTCGTGTCCGACTCTTTGTGACCCCATGAATCACAGCATGCCAGGCCTCCCTGTCCATCACCAACTCCCAGAGTTTACTCAAACTCACCTCCATTGAGTTGGTGATGCCATCCAGCCATCTCATCCTCTGTCGTCCCCTTCTCCTCCTGCCCCCAATCCCTCCCAGCATCAGGGGCTTTTCTAATGAGTCAAATCTTTGCATGAGGTGGCCAGAGTACTGGAGCTTCAAGCTTCAGCATCAGTCCTTCCAATGAACACCCAGGATGTTTTCCTTTAGGATAGACTGGTTGGATCTCCTTGCAGTCCAAGGGACTCTCAAGAGTCTTCTCCAATGCCACAGTTCAAAAACATCAATTCTTTCGCGCTCAGCTTTCTTCACAGTCCAACTCTCACATCCATACATGATCACTGGAAAAACCATAGCCTTGACTAGACGGACCTTAGTTGGCAAAGTAATATCTCTGCTTTTTAATGTGCTATCTAGGTTGGTCATAACTTCCTTCCAAGGAGTGTCTTTTAATTTTATGGCTGCAATCACCATCTGCAGTGACTTTGAGGCCAAAAAAATAAAGTCTGACACTGTTTCCACTGTTTCCCCATCTATTTCCCATGAAGTGATGGGGCCAGATGCCATGATCTTCGTTTTCTGAATGTTGAGCTTTAAGCAAACTTTTCACTCTCCTCTTTCACTTTCATCAAGAGGCTTTTTAGCTCCTCTTCACTTTCTGCCATAAGGGTGGTGTCATCTGCATATCGGAGGTTATTGATATTTCTCCTGGCAGTCTTGATTCCAGTTTGGGTTTCTTCCAGTCCAGTGTTTCTCATGATGTACTCTGCATATAAGTTAAATAAGCAGGGTGACAATATACAGCCTTGACGTACTCCTTTTCCTATTTGGAACCAGTCTGTTGTTCCATGTCCAGTTCCAACTGTTGCTTCCTGACCTGTATGTAGGTTTCTCAAGAGGCAGGTCAGGTGGTCTGGTATTATTCCAGCCCAGCATTTCTCATGATGTACTCCGCATATCAGTTAAATAAGCAGGGTGACAATATACAGCCTTGACGTACTCCTTTTCCTATTTGGAACCAGTCTGTTGTTCCATGTCCAGTTCCAACTGTTGCTTCCTGACCTGCATATAGGTTTCTCAAGAGGCAGGTCAGGTGGTCTGGTATTCCCATCTCTTTCAGAATTTTCCACAGTTTATTGTGATCCACAGAATCAAAGGCTTTGGCATAGTCAATAAAGCAGAAATAGATGTTTTTCTGGAACTCTCTTGCTTTTTTGATGATCCAGCGGATGTTGGCAATTTGATCTCTGGTTCCTCGGCCTTTTCTAAAACCAGCTTGAACATCTAGAAGTTCACAGTTCACGTACTGCAGAAGCCTGGCTTGGAGAATTTTGAACATTACTAGCGTGTGAGATGAGTGCAATTGTGTGGTAGTTTGAGCATTCTTTGGCATTGCCTTTCTTTGGAATTGGGATGAAAACTGACCTTTTCCAGTCCTGTGGCCACTGCTGACTCTTCCAAATTTGTTGACATATTGAGTGCAGCACTTTCACAGCATCATCTTTCAGGATTTGAAATAGCTCAACTGGAATTCCATTATCTCCACTAGCTTTGTTTGTAGTGATGCTTTCTAAGGCCCACTTGACTTCACATTCCAGGATGTCTGGCTCTAGGTGAATGATCACATGATTATCTGGATCATTAAGGTCTTTTTTGTACGGTTCTTTTGTGTATTCTTGAGAACAGATTGCTATTAAAAACTTTCAAAAATTTCAGAAAGATTTTTAAAAAGTTACCAATGGAATGAGATAACGCAATGACAATATTTAAGTAGGAATATTATGGCAGATAAATTTTGGGAGATTTACTGCTAATGGCCACTTGACATTTTTAAATAGAGCATTTTAGCAAATCACTGGAAATTAGCTGACAAGAATTCATATCCGTCTATTTAAATGATACTTATAAATAAGTAAATATGATTTAAATATAGTTTGAGTGATGTGGAGTTTACAGCAGCAAATGGTCTACTGTAGGTTTGTGTTCTAATCTGAGGCCAATTCAACAAGCATCTATCGTAGATTTCATTTAAGCCAGGAAGTATGCTAGTTCTTGAAGACCCACAGGGGAGAAAAACCCAATTCTGGAAATCTAGGAATAATAGCCCATAGTAGAGTCCAGCATCCTTTACCTCCGAAAACCTTCTTTCTTCCTTGTATAACATCCTATACAAAGGAACTTACATGACTTCCAGTTCATAGTTTAGAATTGTTCTATTTCTGTTCTTAATTATATCTTATGGAGTTTAGCTTACATGCAATTCAAGAGCTATAAGCCATGTAACTGTTTATAATAAATGCCCGTGGGATATTTTCATCATTTATGCATTAATTCATTCATTCTGCAAGTATTTATTATGCATGTTCAAAGGTGTACCAGTCATTATTCTAGGATAGTAGCAATGAATACACCAAGATATGTGCTGGATTGCACTTAACATTCTACAGTGGAGACATCAACCATGAACTTGTAAATAGGTTAATTGCAATGAGTGGTAGGTGTTAAGGACAAAAAGATAAATAGAAAATATAGAGAGTACTTTGAAGAAGAGTGAAGGAAGTGCACAACTTTCTGCAAAGATCTCTCTGAAAAGATGGTGTTTGAATTGGAACCTAGAGGAGGAGCAGAAGCCTGTGCTGTAGAAATCAGGGTGAAGAGCATTCTGGGTAGAGGATTCTCTGGGCTGTGCCCAGAGAAGGGAATATACTCTCTGTGGTGTGGGATTTTTTTTTTAAAAGCCAGGATAAATTGTTAGAGAAATGTAAATCAAAACTACAATAAGTTATCAGCCAGCACCAGTTAGAATGGACATCATTAAAATGTCTACAAATAATCAATGCTGGAGAGTGTGCAGAAACAGAAACCCTCCTGCTAATGATGGGAATGTGCTTGGAGAAGCCACTATGGAAAACTATATGGAGGCTCCTAAAAACTAAAAATAGTTACCATATAATTCAGCAATGCCATCCTGAGCATACATCTGAATAAAACTATCATTCAAAAAAGTACCTGTACCCCAATTTTCATAGCAGCATTTTTTAGAATAGCCAAGACATGGAAACAACCTAAGTATGTATTGACAGATGAATGGATAAAGAAGATGTGGTACATATATACAACAGAATACTACTCTAGCATAAAAAAGAATGAAATAATAGCATTTGCAGCAGCATGGAAGGACCTAGAGATTGTTGTATGCGTGAAATACGTCAGAAAAAGATAGGTATCATATGCTATCACTTACATGTGGAATCTAAAAACATGGCACAAATGAACTTATGTAGTGTTCATCAAGTAACAGAGAAAACTCTATTATTTACAAAATAGAGTCACAGCTACAGAAAACAAACTTATGTCTACCAAGGACGGGAATAAATTGGGAGCCTGGAGTTGACATATACACACTACTGTATATAAAATAGATAACTAATAAGAACCTACTGTATAGCATGGGAAACTCTACTCTCTGAAGACCTATATGGGAAAAGAATCTAAAAAAGAGTGCATATATGTGTATGTATAGCTGATTTACTTTGCTGTACAGCAGAAACTTACACAACATTGTAAATAACTGAAAATGTGTTTTTAAATTAAATTTGAAAAGAAAGCAAATTTATGGTCACCATAGGGGATAGTGAGGAGTGCATGCTCAGTCATTCAGTTGTGACCCACTCTTTCCAACTCATGCACTGTAGCCTGCCAGGCTTCTCTGTCCATGGGACTTTCCAGACAAGGATGCTGGTGTGGGTTGCCACACCAGTATCCTCCAGGGGATCTTCCTGACCCAGGGAGTGAACCCGCATCTCCACGTTGGCCGGTGGATTCTTTACTAATGAGCCACCTGGGAAGCCCCAGTGAGGGGTGGGGGAGAGATAAATCAGGATTTAGGGATTAACAAATACACATTACTATATATAAAACAGATAAACAATAAGTATAGTATAGCACAAAGAACTATACTCAGCATTTTGTTCTGTGCTTAGTCACTAGTCATGTCTGACTCTTTGCAACCCTATGGATTGTAGCCCACCAGGCTCCTCTTTCCATGGGGATTGTCCATGGACAGGCAAGAAATTCCCCAGGCAAGAAAACTGGAGTGGGTTGCCATGCCCTCTAGGAGTCTTCCCAACCCAGGAATTGAATCCAGGTCTCGCGCATTGTAGGTGGATTCTTTCCCGACTGAGCAGCCAGGAAAGCCCTGCCATCTTAGAATAGCCTATAAAAGAAAAGAGTCTGAGAAAGAATATATATGTATGTATGTATAACTGAATCACTTTGCTGTACCTGAAACTAACACAACATTGTAAATTCACTATACTTTAAAAAAAAAAAAGGCCAGCATGACTGAACATTTGTAGATGAGAGAGGGAAATTATCCTAGAAAATGAGTTTGGTGAAGAACGCAGAACATATGTACATATTTTGGAGGCTTCTAGAGGCTCTAGTTTGGTGTTTTTTGGTATTGTAATGGGAAGTCATTAGTTTTAAAGCATGCAAAGTAGTGGAGGCTTCCCTGGTGGCTCAGACAGTAAAGAATCTGCCTGCAGTACAGGAGATGAGGGTTTGATCCCTGGGTCAGGAAGATCCCTAGAGAAAGAAATGGCAACCCACTCCAGTATTCTTGCCTGGGAAATCCCATGGACAGAGAAGCCTGGTGGGTTACAGTCCATGGGATCACAAAAGACCCTGACAGGACTTAGCAACTCAAAAACAAATGGAACGTACATTTGCTTTGTTGTTAAACTTCTGGAACTACCAAGAGCCCTAGTTATTTTATACTACCCCTTTAAAATGGAATAAAGTCAAGTCTTCTAAGAAGCATGCGTTTGAGGTATTGAAGAAAGCCCAAATGTTCTACCCAGTTATTAGTTCAATTCAGGAAGTATTTTTAGTTACAAAACTAAGCTAGGCCTTTTGAAAGATACCATAATGATAAAGAAATAGCTTCTATATCAAATTAGCTACATGCTATTAAGAAAAGAACTATCTAAAATTACCTATGAAATAAAATTTAATGAAATAAATTTTATAATAGAAGCCTAAAGGAAAACCCAGCAGATCCTGAATAACATTATTCATTTATTCTACAAATATTTTTTGATTACCTGTCACATACCAGAAATCATACAATGGTGAACAGAACACATGTGACTCTTGCTTTTATGGGATCTGCAGTCCATTTCGGAGAAGGCAATGGCACCCCACTCCAGTACCCTTGCCTGGAAAATCCATGGATGGAGGAGCCTGGTGGTTTGCAGTCCATGGAGTCGCTAAGAGTCGGACACGACTGAGCGACTTCACTTTCACTTTTCACTTTCATGCATTGGAGAAGGAAATGGCAACCCACTCCAGTGTTCTTGCCTGGAGAATCCCAGGGACGGCGGAGCCTGGCAGGCTGCCATCTATGGGGTCGCACAGAGTCAGACATGACTGAAGCGACTTAGCAGCAGCAGCAGCAGCAGCAGTCCATTTATAAATATAGTCCATATGCAGTCCATATGAAATATAGTCACAAATTAGAATAAATGAAATGAGAAGAAAAGAATGGCATTTAAGGAACTACTGAAATATAGACATTTAATATCAATTGAATTTATGAATGAGTGGTGAATAATAGGATAACAGGAGAGTGACATACTTTACACAGCACAGTCAGAAAAAGTCTCTCTGAGAAACTACCATTTAACCTGTGATCAAAAGAAAGTGAAGACATTATCAATTCAAAAGACTTCAGGGAGAAGCAGCCACTAAGTAGAGGGGCAAGTGTATGAAGGGCTTGTGTCATAAAGCCAGAGGTATGACACTGAAGGAGAGACTGGCAAAATCGGGTACTCCCTTGCAGGCCAGAAAGAGTTAAGTCACATTCTAAGTCAATAGGTAAGCCACTTCAGGGCTTCATAGGTTTCAATGATCCTCCTAATCTCTGCCAAACAAACTGACTAAGTGGGGACAAGAGTTGATAATGGCAAACCATTTATGATAGTATTTTAAATTAGATAAAAAGTGATGGTGGTTAGGCTCAAGAAAGAATAAGATGAATAAAAGTGGATGGACCAAAGGTTTTCCAGGTACAGTCACTGAATGAAGTGGAATGATGTATTTTCCTTCTTTCAGTTTTTTAACCTAAAAACTTGGGAGTTCTCCTTGACATAGAATGAAGTGTGACTCTCTTTTTTAAAAATACCTGTCTTATTCCTCTGCTCAAACCCTCCAATGGTTCCCCATAACAAAAGGAAAAGATAAAATTCTCAGTTTGACCTACAGTCCCCTAAATCCTCTTCTCCCATGCTAAATCTATGCATCAGTTTCCTACTAGGTCTTTCCTCCTAACTAAATTTGAGCCAGCCACACTGGCTTTCTCCCAGAATGCAAGCACAGTGATCATGCTCTATCTCATGCTACTTACCCTTGGGGTTCCTTCTAGATGGAATTACCTAGATATGTGAGAAAGCAGTATTTCACTTTCTTTGGCTCTTGGCTCAAATACCCCTTTTACTGAGGTCTTCCTTGGTCACTGACCTAAATGTTCAAACCCTCCTCACCAATATACTTTATCCTTTCTCTCTGCTTTATTTTTCCTCTTTGTATTTACCAGTATCTAATGAAGTTTATAGTTTATTTGTTTTTACTCTTTTGCCTGCATATTCACTAAAATATAAATTCAGTGCACATTGATTTGAATGATTAAATAAATGGCCATAGTTGCAGAAGAAGGTAGTGCCTTCTGGGATAATGCTGTTACAATAGCTAAAGTTTATTGACAGTTGGAATTTGTCAGGGATTGAATTTATTGACTCCTTACAACAACGACTTTCTCAGTGTGAGATGAGTTTGGCTACAGGTGGATAGATTTGGGACTGGTTGAAAGAATCTTAAATAGCTTCCCAAGAAGTTTGGACACAGTGCTATGGATATTCAGGGTTTATTAGATTTTTAAAGAGGAAGATGCTACAATGTGTCCTATGTTTTGAGTTAATAATAACTTGGAGAATAGTATGAAGGAGGAAGCATAAATTTGGAATGAGGAAAAATATGTCAGGAAATTCCTTAATTTGAGAGGACAGGTCAAATGTCCAAACTTGAGTTTTGAATATGGAAATGGAAAGAAGATATGAGAGGGTGGAAATTATGGCTTCTTACTTTTAGTATAGCTCACTGTTGGTATTAATGGGTTTCTTTCTCATTAAGACAATTGGTTTAGTTTTTCATAACCCCAGTTACTCACAAGGGCTTCCCAGGTGGCTCCATGGTAAAGAATCCACCTGCCAATGCTGGAGACATGAGTTCAATCCCTGGGTCAGGAAGATCCCCTGGAGAAGGAAATGGCAACACACTCCACTGTTCTTGCCTGGGAAATCCCATGGGCAGAGGAGCCTGGCAGGGTACAGTCCATGAGATCACAAAAGAATCAGGCACAGCTTACCAACTGAACAAAAACAGCTATTTCTCAACAAAGACCTTGAGCCAGTTGGTCATTTGGAATATTGAAATCTACCTTGAATCTTGTGGTACCATTTATTACAGAAGAAACTATAGTACTGTCCTGACTAAAACATTTGAAACTTTCTTGAAATGTTTCCTAATGGCAAAATCACTGGATTTTTAGGATATCTCAGTTGTTGCTGTTTCTGGCACTTACCAGATATGTGACCTTGATCATGTGACTTCTCTAAAGATCATTACAGTAAGATATAAAGAACATCAGGGAAGAAGAAACCAGAGTTGCCTTCGAGGTCTGGATTAGGATCTAGGCTGTCTGACTTCAGATCCTGGCCTCTTAACCACAGGCCTAAATTGCAGCATCCCTGGGGTCAAAGTAGAATATTTGCATGCTTCCAAATTAACATATGAAAAAGCTTTCAAAACACATAGAGGATGAGCTATTTTGACCGGAAGTGAACTTCCTGTCTAAGAGAGGTTCAAGGAGAGGCGGGGTATGAGTGGACCAAGCTTCCACTCACCAAGTATTTCCCGAAGAGATCCAACACCCAAACTAGTAGCTGGCTCAGATGGGTTTTTAGTTCTTTCGGGCTCTTGTGTAAATCTGGGAACCCAGGTGTCAGCAGTTGTGTAGTGTCTGCTGCCTAACATCCTTTCTGCTTCCTCTTAATTCCTCTAGCATCTGGGATGCATAGCTGCTCTTTAAGGTAACACTCATAGGTCTGTATCTTATGTCTTCCCCTTAATTTTGAAGGCAGAGGTGATGTTTCATTCTTTTTCAGATCTTCTCCAAAGTTTGTAGACCCAAACTTTGCTCAATGTAGACCTTTAAATCATACTTTTTACTTCTTATCTATTGAAGGATGTTATGAAAGAATAACTTGTTCAATGCTGCTTAAATGCCTGTTGAAATAAGAAACTATTTCAAAAATGTATATATAAAAGCTGAAAAGTCCAATCAACTAGAAACTCTTTGAAGATCAAAAGCTTGATAGATGGTGCCTGGGGAAATAAGACCAGGCCCTTTAACCTCAAGACCTTGAGCATGTGTGTGCCTACAGAATTGATGACATGGGGTATCTGAATCTTGTTAGCTATATCTGAGATACATTTATTTTTTGATGCAGGAAGTTCTGTTATCTTAAGATAATAAAAACTATCTTTTTCTTTGCTAGGAGCAAAAGATAATATATTTTATTGGACATAAAAGAGAAGGAATACTTCTATTTGACAGATATACTTCGAAGGGTCTATGAAAACAGTGATGGCAAATAGAACTGTATAAGGGAACCATCACTGGAATAAATGTGGTAAAAGGAACCATCATTAGAATAAATGTGGTAAAAGTGAAGCCCCTTTATCTGGAGCACCACTGAGTCAGGCTGCTGAGAATGATGATAGAAGACAATAGCCTAGCAGAGAATGTGGGGAATGATTTGTCAGAGCCCACGTGGTGTGGAAAACAACTCAGAGTGCATTTACTCCTCCTTTTCTGTAGCCCATCACAATGTAAAATTGAGGGGGCACCTGGCATTAAATACTGTATTTACAGAAATGCAGTAAAAAAAATCAGGATAGCATTTAGTCTATTGTTCTTATACAAAAGAGAAAGAAGGAAAAAAATTGCCTTTATCGACCAACATATTCCAATTATGATGTTTATTTAAATAATCACAAATGGGCAATTTGTTCAAACTTACTTTTGTATTCCCAGCATGAAATAGTCCCCTATCCACTCAAATTTTTCTATGAATCTAAGATGGGATAAGTAGAACCATAATTACAGGAAAAAACTTGGGCGTTGCAATCGCAGCCCGAAGTGTTGGGGCATTTGCTTTCATGGCCTCAGCAGTTCCATTTGTCTTTGTTGGGCTTTCTTCTCTCCCTCTCTTTAGCTACGGTTTCCATACGGTATTTGAAATTAATTATCAATACCTTTTATGCTTTTTTGTGTGTGTTTTTGTTCTACATTTGTATGGATAGCTCTTGCTATTCTTTGTCAAAATTGCTTCCTTTGCCTTCTGCGCTTCTGAACTGAACCGTGGTTGAATCATGGTGAGTGTTTCTTTGCTGGTAGCTGCACCCGCCTGAACAGAATCAGGGCTTTGTTCCCTAGAAAACAGCCTTGTGACAAGTGAAGGCGAGGCTTCTGTTTTGTCAGGGGGGTCAGGAGATTAGAATTTGTTTCATTTGGCCCTGCTCACTTGGCTTTGCCCCAGTTTCATTCCCATGAGTAGCAGGCATTCATAACTTGGGAATCTTAAATGTAACCTATCACTTCAGGAATATCCGGTGCAGTATGTTACTGCCTTGTGTTGGTTGAGTTCATAAACACTAATTACAAAAAAACTAATTAGCTCCACAATGAAAATGGAAGCAGTGAACATCTGAGTGCTTATGGAATAGTCTTTCAGGGTTGTTGATTCAGTTAGTTATCGTGTATATTTCTTGTCCTACACATTCTGGGAAAATCATAATATTCTATAGAGACACACTTATCAAAGAAGTCAGGAATAGAAGATACTGCATGTGAACATAGGGCTGAGTCCCTAATTGAAGAGACAAACAGATTCTCTGAATTACATGAAAATGCAGGTGCCAAACCAGGTAAGGAGTTAGTTTAAAAGGTAGGACGAGGTTCAGGAAGAATTGGATGTGAATTTAAATCACAGAAACAATATGGACATCATGAAAACTCCAAAATGAATCCATAAATCATTAACAAAGATGAAAGATATATTCTCTCAGTGACACAGGCAGTAAGTAAAATAGATGAAGAGATGAAAAGTAAGTAGAGTATGTGTATCCCGAAGAACAGGAGAACAGGGCTGAATTCTTAGTGGATTATGGGGGCTAATCAAAGAAAATGGGAAGCGGCTTCAGGGTCCTGCCTTCCCCAGTATCTGACGGCGGGACCTCTAGAACTACTGACCTCCCTTCTTAGCCTCAGCGTTCTCACACTGTGCTGTGCTCAGTCACCCAGTTGTGTCTGACCCTTTGAGACCCCATGGACTGTAGCCTGCCAGGTTCCTCTGTCCATGGGGATTCTCCAGATAAGAATACTGGAGTGGGTCGCCATTTCTTTCTCCAGGGGACTGACTCAGGGATAGAACCCAGGTCTTTTGCGTTGAAGGTGGATTTTTTTTACCAGCTGAGCTACAAGAAAGACCTTCTCATGTATAAAGTGGGAATAATGATCATATCATCTCCCAAAGCTGTGTAATAAGATAACCATTACAGAAATTTCTTAAAGCATATATTATATGCTAGTATATATTATACAATAGCTATTGTTGTTATTATTACTATACATAGTTTATCATTATTATTTTTAGGAAAACAAATATTCTAGACAAATTGATCAGAGTCTCCTCCCCAACTTCTTTGAGCCTTTTAAACTCAAAAATAATTGCAAAGAAATGTGAAATTATCACTTATTTTCTGTGTCCTTGGGCCACCTAAAATAGGACATGTTTTCTAGGAGTGGGCAAATGGAGGCATTGGTATTGGTATGGGTTAGAGTGCTGCCAGGGCAGTGGCTGGAAGGCTAGAGCTGCTGGTATTTTCTCGCTTGTGATTGATGTGGATGTTTGGTGATCTTGTCCCTTTTCTCCACAGTGAGGGATGTAGATACACCTGCAGGATGGGGAAGGTGTACCTTTAAAAGTAGGTCTCTAAGCAGCAAGGCTGCAATAATACTGGCTCAAGGAGATTGAGAAAATCTGTGTCAACCTCCTAAAGTACACCTTCTAGGCTCATGAATCAGTGGTTACCTTGGCTTCCCTCTCTATGGCAGCAGTTACAGAAAATAATTTCAATAAAATTATAAAAAACTCATTAAGTCAATGGTACAAGATGCCTTGTCTGCATCCTATTATGAGTTGATATATGTACATATTTTGTAACAAAAATATATAGCATTTAAAATACTTAAATAAGAACTCTACTAATAATTATAGCTTATGTTTATTAAATACTTACTGTGTGCCAGATACTATTTTAACTGTTTTTATAAATCATTTTATTGCCCCACTAAACCCTGATGATTTTGGCTTTTATCCTTCCCCATTTGGCAGTGGGAAAACTAAGATGAAGAGAGAGTAAGTCACTTGCTTAAGTTCACACAGATATAATATAGTGGAGTTGAATTCTAGCCCAGGAATCCTGATTCAGGACCCAATATCTTAACCAAAACTAAAACAAAAACTGACCATTAACTAAATCAATGGCCACCATTTGTATTGAAAGACAGTGGAAATCTCTTTAAATTCTTTAAAGGTACTTGATGAACTTTAAAATATTCCTTCAACATCAGTATTAAGAGTTTACCTGCTGAAAATAAACTAATTTGTTTCCAGATACACTTGTGTGTGTGCGTGCTCAGTTGTGTCTGACTCTTAGCAGCCACGTAGACTGTAGCCCGCCAGGCTGCTCTGTCCATGGCATTCTCCAGGCAAGACTACTGGAGTGGGTTGTCATTTCTTCTTCCAGGGGATCTTCCCAGCCCAGGGATTGAACCCACATCACTTGTGTCTCTTGCATTGGCCAGCAGATCCTTTACCACTGTGCCACCTAAGAAGCCCCCAGATACACTTACTAGCATAAAATTATTAAGTAACATCTGCATAAATACCACCTCTGTCTCTGAAAATTGAAGTTTAGTGGAACTTTGTAGACTCAACCAAGTAAACAGTGTATTTGCTAATCCAGGAATTTCCATTCAAAATGCATTCTCCTTTTCTTTGTTTTTTTTTTTTTTTTATCCTCCTCCTTCCTCTTCCCTTTCTTCCTCTCTTCTGTTTTCTCTCATTCTTCCATTGTGCTTGTCATTTTTTTCAGACCCTCAGCTTTGGGTTCACATGCTATAGGTACATTGCATTTTGGCAATCTAGATAGCACATTCAAAAGCAGAGATATTACTTTGCCGACTAAGGTCCGTCTAGTCAAGGCTATGGTTTTTCCAGTAGTCATGTATGGATGTGAGAGTTGGACTGTAAAGAAGGCTGAGCGCCAAAAAATTGGTGCTTTTGAACTGTGGTGTTGGAGAAGACTCTTGAGAGTCCCTTGGAGTGCAAGGAGATCCAACCAGTCCATTCTGAAGGAGATCAGCCCTGAGATTTCTTTGGAAGGAATGATGCTGAAGCTGAAGCTCCAGTACTTTGGCCACCTCATGCGAAGTGTTGACTCATTGGAAAAGACTCTGATGCTGGGAGGGACTGGGGGCAGGAGGAGAAGGGGACGACTGAGGATGAGATGGTTGCAGGTCCCATTATTTGAAGTGGTGAACTCTCTCACATCCTAAAAGGACACAGAGTGAAACTTTGATTTGCAAACATTTTGCAGGTGTCACCTTACCCCTATTTCGCATTATATGTCAGAATGTGTGTTCTCAAGTGGCAGAGTGGTAAAGAATCTGCCTGCCAATGCAGAAGACACGGGAAATGCGGGTTCAATCCTAAGGTCAAGATCCCCTGTAAGAGGAACTGGCAACCCCCTCCAGTATTCTGCCTGGGAAATCCAGTGGACAGAGGATCCTGGCAGGCTACAGTCTGTAGGATCGCAAAGAATCAGACATGACTGAGTGACTGAACATGCATAGATGTTTAAAACCTAACAGGAAATGAAACTAACAAAATCCACTGATGGGTAGAAATTTAACTCAGATTTCATGGCAAGTCACTCATGAGGGTTGCCTAACTGGAACCTCTTAGTATTGTGAACAGGGCTTGACTGTTTTAACTTGGCTGCTAGCAATCGCCTGCTCTGTGACTTCCTTAGGACACCTGCTTTTTGCACACACTCTCAGCTTGGTCACGATGACCACTTCCTTTTACACACAATCCAGTCATGTCTAGTTTATCTCAGAGATTCAAATACTAGCACTGCAGATGAGACCAGTTGTTGTAACGCATTTATTTTAAAGATGAGGAAACTGAAGCTGAGAGAGTAACTTGTGAAAGATAATATGACTACTTAGAGGTTCAGCCATGCCTCAAACTCTAGTCTTCCAAATCCATCCAGCTATTGCCCCATATAATCACAACAAACCGAGCTAATCACACTGTGGTCAGCTGCTGGTGTCATGCTAGTGGTTATTGATAATGAAGGTTCTGACCCTGTATATAGTCTAAGGGACCTCATAACACATAAACCTTTCTTGGGAGTGAGTCCTGAGCTACATGCCATGAGCTGTGTTCAGCACTTCTTACCAAATCATTGATGGTCCTCCCACCTTAATAAATGAAGAAACAAAGCCTTCCCAGATGAAATCATTTCCCAAAACCCACTACCATGAAATGGCAATGTTTACTTTTAAACCCCTGTCTTCCTAATGCCAACCTCTGTGCAGTGCTGCCTCGTGGACAGTTTTCAATCCATTTCTCCCATCTCTCAGACTAGAGCACTTGTAAACACACACTCTTACCCACAGCTGTCTCTCCAGGGTCTCATCTGATATAAGTCCTTTTGGTTTCTCCTCTCTTTGTCAGGGTAGAGGGCCAGGATAAGGGGTGGGTGTGGTCATTGGTAGTTTCTCTAGTTTTGCCAGCCGCATGCTGTAGCTGGCTAAGCTGGACCATCCCTACTTGGGAGAGCTGCTTGGAGTGTGCACCAGGCTCAGGCAGCCACAGTCTTTGATTAAGAGCATGAACAGGCATCTCTGGTCTCTGGCTTTTTTCTGCCTTTGTTCTTGCCCACAGGAGTGGTAGGGATGAAGACTGAAAAGGTTCAGTAGGCTGGCTGTGAAGAAAGTTGAAGAAAGCTCCTTTATACCTAAGGAATAAAAATCACATGTCAGAACTTTGCAAAGGAGCAGAGCTGTAGAGACTTCTAAGTCTCCTTATAAATTCTTTCTCACTAACTATTACGAAGCATAGTCCAGCAAATTTAAATGCTAGTATAGCAGAACTTTCTGTGTTTTAATAGGATGTATAATACACAGAAATAAGAAAGCAAGGAAAATGAAGACAAGTAAGTTTACAATCTATTTTCCTTTGTGATTAAGAAAAATTAAACATGCATATAAATGTTCACTTTTATTAAGTGGTCAACATTTTTAGATAGAAATAGTTTATAATTTGACTCCTTCACCCATTCATTCAACAAATAGATTGTAGCTACAGAATGCATTAAGTGAGGGATTTTTTTCAACCCACTTGGAATTCACAAATCCATAAGCAGACACAGTAATAGATAAATTGTATTTAAGGGGAATAACTACTATAGTAAAGATAATGATCATATGATCTGGGAACCTAAAGGAAGAAAGGAGTTTTGCCGGAGATTTTGGCCAAGATAGTTTGGATTAATTGACATTTGAGATGAGTCTTCTGGAATGAGTAGTCATCATCCAGATGATAAATGGGAGGAAGGACACCTCCAAGGCACAAGGAGACCACTGGGTCAAGACTCAATGTGGTTAAGGGATGTGGTCCACCGAGGACAAGCTGGGTTGTTCAGAGTGGTGGGCTGACATCAAGAAGTGACAAGGAGAAAGGAGACCAAAGGTCAGCCTTGGGAACATAGTTGAGATGATAAAAGTTTCAACCAAAATATGACCAATTTCAAATGGCAATCTCAATATGTGTCGGGATGTTTTCTCATAAATCAAGTAAGATTAATTTGCTACTGTTCACCCTTATAACTAATAAAAGCTTTCCAAATAATGTTAAACAAGGTTAGATGAAATCTCAATGCTGTTTCAAAATTATCTGGCATCTGAATAGATATTTTTATTAAAATATTAAAGCATAAAATGAAATTTTGTGCTTTCTCAGTAGATACCAAATCAGTGGGCCATCTCTTAATTAAAATGTCTACATGGTTACAGAGGTGAGCACATTTTTCCTGGTTACCCTTCTGTGATGCATGCCCACTGTGGTTATTCAGTGGGTTGTGCAGAGCATTACCAGGTTTGTTCTCATTGTTGTTTGCTTCTGCTTTCCCCCCTGTAGGACTAAGGGCTTTTTGTTTGTGTGCTTGCTTGCTTTACTGTTTAGTTTTGTTTCTTTGTTTTTTCCCTATAGGACTAAGGTTGCTATATCAACCTTTACAATGGAAAGTCTCAGTGACTCAAAACAACACATGTTTATTTCTCACTCATACTCCATGTCCACTGTGGGTTGACTGGGGCCTTTGTTCCCCATCGTCCTCATTCAGGCATTCCGCTGATAAAGACCTCAGCATCTGGAGCACTTCAGGTGGCAGAGAAAGGAAAAACAAAGCATATGGAAAATCACACCTTCTCTTCTTATTAAGGACTCACTGAAAGTGAAAAATGTCACCCTTAGTGACATTTCATTCGCTAAAAGGTATCAGGTGGCTTTCTCTACTCTTAAAAGAATTAAGGAAGTGCTGTTGTTGGTTAGTCGCTAAGTCGTGTCCAACTTTTTGGAAGTGCAGTCCTACCATATTCCTTGAAGGAAGAGAACCCTGATTATTTGGGGACCACACAAAGTTTCCTGCATAATGTATTTGTCAGCTCAGGTTACCTCCGCAGAATAGCATAGACTGGGTGGCTGAAACAACAGGCATTTGTTTTCTCACGATCTGCAGGCTGGAAGTCAGAGATCAGGATGTCAGCATGGATGAGTTTGGTTAAGTACTTTTATACTAGCCTGCAGACAGCTACCTTCTCAGTGTCCTCACATAGCAGAGAGGGAGTGTTGATGTCTCATCGTCTTCTTATAAGGGTACCACTTCTATCAGATCAGGACTGTATCTTATGTGACCTTATTTAACCTTCATCATCCCCTTAAAGACCCTGTTTCCTATACAGTCACTTGGAATACTAAGGCTTCAACGTTTGAATTTAAGGAGGAAACCCAATTCAGCCCATAGCACATCATATGATATTTTACAAATTTTGGTTAAATATAAACTTGGGGAATGACACTATCAAAATGGTCTGTTGCATATAAAAGATGGATTGGTCATATAATAGCATAAACCATATTAATTACACTGAGAAATTATTCAACTGTGTGCTCTAAAAGTTGTTAGTAAATATTGTCAAGATTTAGATCCTAAAATATTCCTGTATAGGCTTTTCTTTTTTTAACTTATTTCAACAAGATTCTAAAAAAGACAAGTCAGAAGGGAGTAGTGAGGCAGCTTGCTCATCTGTCACTCCTCATCTCGCCTCCCTTCCTTCTCCGTTTGCAGAATGGAGGCAATTCTGCTGACACACCATAGATTCTGCCTCAATGCGAGGCCATCCCTGAAGATACTGTCAGTAAATTTCCCGGGCCTCTGCTATTCCTGTTTGGGTCTAACTTTAGCTAACTGATAGGTGTGCCACCATTTCTCTATGAACAGGCCATGTCAAGCTCTCCTGTGAGTTGTTCTAGTTTAACTGTGTCATTTTCCTTCCATCTTCGTGTCTTGAAATTAGAAAAGGAGATTTTTGTTTTATTTTAGCTAAAAATCTAACTTAGCTAATGGTTTGTCCTAAGGATAAATTATCTTTCATTCCTTGCTACTGTGAAGGATTTTTTAGTTTTTGGTGTTTTTTTTTCTTTTCTTTTCTCATTCTCCAAAATGCCAGGATAGGCAGTGAGAAAATCAGGCAAGGTTAATCACTCCATTGATTCATGTGTTATAACTCGATGGAACATCTACCTGTTTCAACAAAGAACACATGGACTGCTTCCTTTTCTTCCTTCTTTTTTTTTTCCATTTGTCCCTTGATTTTTCTGTGAACATTTCAGTCAGTGGGTTAATACTGTGTCATTAAATTATTCATAGCAAGGCAGTGCATGATCTTTATGGAGTACTTCACATTTGAGATGATTGACGAAACCTGTCTTAAATTTTGTAAAGGAGGAATCATGTGTCGTGTGTTATTGTTGATGAGGTTGTCTATCTCTGATTCTCAACCAAAGGATGGCTCTTGTGCCTGAGGGCAAAGAAACAGCTGTGACATTACTTGGCTAATTTTGCTGTGATTAAAAAAAAAAATTCTTTGAATTAAGTTTTATAATATACTGTTTGAACTAATGGTACAAGAATTTCCCTCACTGAAGTTCTTTCTAAATCGTTCTTAACTGCTCTTGTACCTCTGTTCTTTCAGAGGTACACTGCAACTATATTTTCAAGTTCCAAAAAAATCCTGTTAATTTTTATATTTGGATTTTTTCCATATATAGATTGAAAGGAAAAAATAATCATTTTATAATATTTTGTGTTAAGTGAGGTAATTAATATAAAGGCTCTAGCACAAAATATGGTGTATAGTATAAAGAAGCATTTAGTACATGTTATCTATTCCTAAGGAAAAGAGAAACAGCAAAATTTACATTTTACCAAATGGTTTCCCCCAATTAATCTCCCCAAATAGTGATATTTTCCCCCTTTTTTAATCACTTTTTTCTTTGCTATTTCTGAGTGGAGTGAGGTTACAGAACACAACAGGGGATTTTTTTTGTTTGTGCTTTTATTTTTTTAAGAAGAAAAAAACCTATAATCTTAAAAAGTGTTTTTAAAGTTTTAAACTTACAAAGTCACTGCAAAGATAGTACACAGTTCCTGTATATTTCCATTCCCAGTCTTATTAACATCTTGCATTAGTATGGTACATTTGTCGCAGTTAACGAACCAATATTGACACATTATTATTAACTAATAATAAATAGTTCATACTTCATTCAGATCTTCTAGTTTTTTCCTAATGTCATTTCTCTCTTCCAGAATCCCATCTTGACATTTAGTAATCATGTCTGTTTAGGCTTTCTTGGTTGTGACAGTTTCTCAGATTTTCCTTGGTTATAAAGCACTTGGTAGATTTTAGGAGTTCTGGTTAGTTTTCATAAAATGTTCCTGAGTTGGGGTTGTCTGATAGTTTTCTCCTGGTTAGAATGGGTAATATATTTTTACAAGGAGGGTTACAGAGGTAAAAGTGCCATTTTCATTATATCATATCGAGGGTGCGTCCTGCCAGCATGACATCATTGTGGGCAAGAACTGATGGCCTGGTTGAGGAAATGTTTCTCAAGTCTCTCCACTATAATTTTACTCTTTTTGTCTTCCTTTGCATAATTTATTTATTTTTATTTGGGGGGAAAAATCACTCATACCTAAAAAGTGGGAAGTTACGTCCTTCCTTATCTAGAAAAGAATATCAACATGAATGATTTGGGATTCTTTTCCAAGAGAAAGTTGTCATTCTTCACATTTAATCTGTTTATCGTTGTTTAGTTCCTTAGTCGTGTCTGACTCTTTGTAATCCCATGGACTGTAGTCTGCCAGGCTCCTCTGTCCCTGGCATTTTCCAGGAAAGAATACTGGAGTGGGTCACCTTTTCCTCCTCCATTTATACTGTTTATTCAGTTATTAATTCATATTACTATGGACTCCTGGATTTTTTTTTTTAAACTTTAGATTATAAGCTGGTACTACTTTACTTATTTTGTTTCTCAGAAGGTTCCATTTTGACCACTAGGAACTCTTTCAGTTGGCCTTGGTTCCCTTTGTTATAAACCCATCATGTGGGTCTTTTTTTTGTTTTGAGCATTTCCTTACTTCTGGCATTATAAAGATACATTAGGCTTTTGTATGTTTGCTTGTGTATTTTCTGCCCCAACCCTAGAATCAGCCATTTCTCCAAGGGGCCCTGGTATCCCCCTCCCACTTTTTTTTTTTTAGAATTATATTGGAAACCATGATTCAAGTGTGATTTGATATTTTTCATTCTCTGTTTTGATTTAGCTTTAATGTAGGTTGGCCATGCAGGACCTGATGTTTGTCCCACACACTGTGAAGAAGTCATCCTTTCTTTCATGTTCACTTATGTACTGTATGAACTTTGGGTTTTGTTTCCAGTTGTTTTGCTTTATCGTCTGGGACCTTCAGAATCAAACTTCTTTGACCATCTAAAAAGGGAGCACTTTTGTTTTAGTTTGACAGAACATAGTTTTTCTTCCACAGTCAACCCGACTGTGAGGAAAATATCAGAAATTAAACTAGACTAGATTAAACTAAATTAATGGAATGCCTCTACTGAATTTTTTAAGTGAATTGATGAAAGAAGTTTGTTCCTTAACATAAAATCAAGACTAGTTCAATTGTTTTGAGACAATTATGCTTTCATTTTTCTTAAACACTGTTACAATGATCTGCCTTTTGAAAGATGTCTGAGAAATGGCATATTGCTATAGAGTCATTGGTCATGAGATAGCAGCTTCAAAGAGGAAAAAATATTTATTAAAGCAATTACTTTCATCATAAAATATATTGTTAGAAGGGAATCTTAAAAAGTATCTTCCACTCAATCATCTTGAGAAAAATGACTTATCTAAGATCATTCATTTATATAGCTATGAAACTAGAATGAGAATTCAAGTGTCCTAGAATTCCAGTCCCATCTAGAACAGAAAAAAAAAAGAAAATAAAATTACTCCCCAAATTTACCAACGAGAGATGAAACTGATTCATTGAAGCATTTGGTGACTAGGGGCATGACCATCTGAACTGCATTTGCTATTTTTTACCTGAAATTCACTGACTAGAACCAAAATTTTTGAAAAGAGGTTCATCTTGGGAACACTTGTACAAGGAAAAGCTAACTTATGTAAAGGAAAATAAAATACACAGCTAATTAGACCGATTTTGATGATTTACCAAGAATATTTCTCTTTGAATGATACTAAAAATGAATATAATGGTTTCCAAAAAATGTCATTAATCCAATGGTGTTGCCTTTATCCTTTCCAGCAATGTCAGCAACTTCTTGTCTCATGACTTAGTTTCTTATTTCTCTCTGTTTCTTTAGTTTTGATTCGTGGAATTGGTGACAAGGAAGGTCGTCTGTAAGGTGGGCACACCAGAAACTTGGAAGGCATTAAGATATCATGTCTGCTCGTTAATTTCTTGGAGCAGCATTTCTTAGCTCCTGGGTTACCAGAAGAAGAGAGTTAAAAGTCTTTCTATGAAGATGAAAAATGAATAAATGATGACAATTTTGATCCTCCCAAATCACCCCATCTCAAGCTTCCTTTGTCCTTCTGGTGTCCCATGCCCTGAGAGACAGAAAGACAGGAAAGGTAGCCTCATTTGAGGGTGAAGAGAGAATTTCAGCTTTCTTAAGCATCCTTCTTCTCCTGTACTCCTGAGCAGCATTTTACAGAGGACTTGGAGGCCTGGTGCTTATGAGCTGTTCCTCTTAGTTTGGGAGCCATTATTCAAAAAACAGGCATCACTGAGAGTTGCAGGAGGTAAGCAAGGAGTCCATTTGCTGTGTACCAGGTGCTAACATCATGATTATAAAATAAAGCTGATGTTCACAGGCCTTCTCTCATTTCAGGTTTCAGTGGTCACATGGATCCAGTGGGACATGGCAGGGTATCAGGGAGCACATAGTTTTCATTGCTAGGAGACAAGAGGGTGTTCCAAAATATCAAAAACTCATTTATATGTCTGTTTTCTCAGGTTTGGTGACCATGGACATATGCAGTTGACAGGAAGAAAATTAGTACTAAAAGGAGAGAATTTAGAACAACGTCTTTAGTTGGAGAATGAATGCTTGAAGAGAGAGATTAATATAGGTGTTGCCTTTGGTAAAAATATGATCTCTCACTGAGAAATAACAAAATAATTAACAAAATTATTAATATTGTTTTATGTAATTGACATAAGCCCTAGTACTGGAAAGAAGTTCATGTTCCTGATTTCTTTAAAAACTTTATTTGGACAGACCAAAAGAGAGTGATTCAAAGAATCTCAATATAGGAGAGAATGTTATTTGGCAATCCACTGACCCTAGTGAATTTTTTTTTTTCCTTGAGAGAAAACTTTTTTCTTCTCATCTCTGAATATAATCTGATTAGCTCTGATCATTTAATTCAGCTGAATAACACATATTGAAAAACAGTTAATCAGTAAAAGGAAAGCATAACATAAGTTTCACCAAATATCTGGCTCCTAAATAATTCTTTCAAAAGAATCCAATAGTAAATGTGGCCTGAGGAAATGTTTTACAAAATTTTGCCAGCAGTGGAGCAGGAAGACTGGCCTACGTGTGAAGGCCTTTTAATCAAGCCTACGCTTTCCCCATCCTTCTTCCATTCTTCTTTCCTTCTTTCTTTCTTTCTTATTTCCTTCCATCCATTTAAACTTGTTTGTGGAAAACGTTCACTCTATACACTCCTTATTGTTGTAGATGCCGAATATACAGAAGTCAGTTAGAAAACGTACTCCTTTATTGAAGCTTAAATTCAGGTAATTAGCTTTCACACATGCTATGTTGCAGGACTGTGGAGGATTGAAACAGTGAGATGACAGGGAAGAGTGTACTCCAGCATCCATCAAACATTTCTTAATGACCTCCCTTCCCTTTGAGAAGAGAGGAAATGTGCATGCACGCCCAGTCGTGTCTGACTCTTTGCTACCCCATGACTTGTAGCCCTCTATACTCTTCCGTTCATGAAATTTTCCAGGCAAGAATACTCTGGTAGAGAACGGAATTCACTCATCTCCTTTTTAATTGGACAGGGGCTTGCGATTCAGAAATAATTCTATTCTACTGGTCCTGCTTAGAGTCTGGAAAAGAGTTGTTCAAATCAGATGAGAGACAGTTCTTTGAAAGGCTATGGCTACCATGAAAAGAAAAAAAAAAAAATTTACAATTCAAAGCCAGACTTAATAATACATAACGAATTGCAGCTCTGTTTGGGAATCTCCCTAGGTACCATTCCTAAGGATTCCAAGTGTTTAATTGAAATTTCTTTGGGGACAGTAGTCATCGTTCACTTAAGCTTTATATTTATATTTGTGCGTGAAGGAAGAAAGTCAAAGGGCTAATAGACCGAGCGAGCAGAGTGGCTGCTTTTCAGCTGCGGGCCACGATGAGCCAGCAACTCTCAGAGGAGCGCTTATCCTGGAGACAGCTTGCTTACCAAGCCCTCCAGGGACAGTGGGAGGAGGACAGAGATGTGACTGACAGCTGTTTCTTCTGGACTGAGACGGCATGCATGATCCCAGTGCAGCCTGTTTAATCAAACTATTTTCAGTCAAGAGGATTAAAACACCTCGGAGATGGAGAAGTATTCTGTTCCAGATTTATTCTTAGAAAGACTATTCTTTTTACCTTTGCGGTTAGCATCAAGAGTTTTAATCCTAGGGGAACTTGTGTCTTCCCATTTTCAAAGAAAAGTTAATGAGGAACTATTATTCTAGGAGTATTTTAGCTGCTAAAATTTGTGATGGAATCAAAATAAAAGAAACACTGTTACACTAATTCTGCTTTCTTTGTACAGAGATCCTTGTTGTTCAGTCACACGGTCGTGTCTGACTCCTTGTGACCCTACGGACTGCAGCATATCAGACCTCCCTGTCCCTCACCATTACCTGAAGTTTGCCCAAGTTCATGTCCATTGCATCGGTGATGCTATTCAGCCATCTCATCTTCTGACACCCTCTTCTCCTTCTTTCAATTCATGATAACAGGAGTCATGGATTGGCTTTCATTTGTTCCACATTCTATAAATCTGAAGTGCTAACTCTGTTGTTGTTCTCTGGATTTTCCAGGTGCAGTTTTTACCTCCATACTGAGAAATACTTACATGCAACCAGTTTAATTTTTTAACAGCTTTGCTGAGATATAAGTTACAAATAATAAAATTCTCCTGTTTCAAGTGTGCAACTAAATTAATTTTTGTAAATTAACAGTTGTACAGCCGTCACCACAATATAATTTTAGCACATTTCTATCATCCCCAAAAGATTTCTCCTGCTCCTTTGCTCCCAGCTCCAGTCCCAGGCAACAGACTGGCTTAATTTTAAGCTCACATTATCATGATTTCTGCTCATCACCTGAAGGGTCTAGTTTTCATTTCGTTGGATGTGGACTTTCTTCTGTATTTTTTAATATAGTAGATATTATCATCCTTATTTTGTAAATAAGGCAATTGAGATTGAGAGAAGCCAGAAAATTGACCCAAGATCCCAGAGCTAAGAAGCAGGAGGATTTGAATTTGTTTAGTTTGATTGTATGGCCCTTTTGCACTGAGCCACACATCACTATAGTTAGAAAGTGAGCTGACTGTGGACTTTAAGGAAAATTGGAAATTAGTGATTATTCTTATGTATTTACCATTCCACTCTTATTAATGTATATATACTGTATGCATACACACACACACCCCTCATGTCTCTTTTTTTTACTTTGAGTTGTGTTAGGGTTTATTGGCTGCCAGTTTTCTGATGCTAACTTACTATCATTACTGAAGAATAAAATTGAATACAATTTTATAATATTACTCATTAGGCAACTAATTCTTTACGGCAGAAAGTTTATTAAGAGATACTTTCATTTTTCAGGGTTTTTTTTTATTTGTAGTACAAATAATCAGATCTAACATATGACGTATCAAAATGGTGCTAAATTTTATCAAGTTGGATGGGTGAGGATTTTAATAAATCTCAGATATCAACTCATGACATTGCACCAAAAATTAGGGTCAGTTGGTGAGAACTTATTTGGAACTGCCAGCATCTGGGTTTGAATCACTGCTTTTACATGGACCAGTTTTATATTCTTTGGTGGGTCATGTAATTTCGTTGGTCCTCCATTATTTAGTATAAATAGATCTGAAAATGGTAGTTATTGGCATTAGCAAGTTCTCAATAAGAACCCAATGTTTCTTTTTTGGATCATTTAGTTGTGTATATCTACTATTATACAGTTGCAGACAATTCAATATCACCTGCATTATTTTAGATAAATCTGGTTAATGGAACAAGGAAATCTAAAGTATATGAAGGATCCACCTCAGTCAGGATTAATGTCTCATTCCTCTGAAATCAGAAATCAGTAATACTGATGCCTAGGTTCCTTCCCTCCAGGTGGAACTCTGGGAACAAGGCTTCTTTCATCTAGTGGCACTGCCATCTTGAATCCATCTTCACTCATATCACTCGTATCATAAGAGGAAAAGAACATGGAAAAGGATCATTTGCCTTTTAAGGTCTCTGGTTTTTAAATGACGCCATCACTTTGCTTCACTTGGTTGATGAGAGCTAGATACATGGGCTGACCTAGACGCAATGGAAACTAAATGACAGGTACCGGCTGGAAAACCACTCTCTATGGCAGTTTTGTACCATGGAAAGGGAGACACTAATTTTGGTAGACAGTTAATTTTCTCTGACACTCAAGATGAGTTTCTAAGGCAGAAAATTAGAGGTGATCTGACCCTGAAACTTAATGGAGTCAAAAACCTTGAGCCAATTAAATATTTGAGGAGAGGGTGGTGGATAACTGGATTGCTTCACTCTCAAACAAGGAGATGGTCTCAATTAGCTGTTTTCAGAAGTTTTCTCGCCCACAAACATTATTTAAATAAGAAAGCAGAACTGCTCCAGTTGAAGAGACTTAGGGAAGAGACCCCCCCTAGGGATCCTGGAAAGATAGATTAAAACCACTCAAGAGGACCTTGTGATTACTTTTTCTCTCATTGTTTTCTGATTTAAAGTTTTCATTTTCTCTCCCTCCTTTTGTTATTTTTTTGGCTACACATCTTGTGGGATCTTACTTCACTGACCAGGGATTGAACCTGGGCCCACAGTGAAAGCATGGAGTCCTAACCACTGGACCACCAGGGAAGTCCCTATTTCTTAAAACTTATTTAAATGGTCACGCCTGAAAGTCTAAAGCAGAGATGAAAGACTGGCAGGCCAAACATCTCTTCTATTGGATTGCTTTTTCAAAATTACATTTTTGACCATCATTTATCAATAGGTAAAGAGCCCATAAAATCTAGATATCAGGCTTTTCTGGAAAAATTGCAATACCTAGCAACAGTAATTCTATCTTCTTGAATGACAAAAATCTACTGGCTGAATAACAGCTGCCTTATCTAAAAGGGACCTGTACTTCCTCCCATGTTTTAACAGGTCCCCACGACTCCTTATTGCCCTGTACACAACTTGACTTAGCTTCTTACATTAACCGCTGGGTTTCTGTAAGTCATTTACATTTACAAAATATAATCTAATGGGAAATTGTGCGACCTCACTGAATTTTTATCTTTTTCAAGCAAGCAGATAATTATTAAAAACTTATGAGCAAGAATAAATTGAATCTCCACTTTGAATTGTTCTTCAGCCTATTTTTCATAGAAAGTTCTGCTGTGTGAGCTTCTCCTTCTTGAAAGACATTTATTTATGAAATGAATTTTCCACAATAATTATTCCCAGTTGCCCGTGTTACTCCCTGTAGCCTTTTGGCTTCCGGGATTTTAGTCTTCTACTCTGAATTAATTGAAGTAGTGATTTTTCTCTTACCAAATGAAGGGCCTGTAGAGCAACAATATATGTGACAAAAAAGATAATGGCACTTTTTTGAAATTTGGCAATCTTTTTCTTAGAGTTGTAACTAATCATGTCTTTCTGAGGATGTGGAGTGAAACTTTGACATATGTCATGGTTGTCAAAGTCAGCATTAACACAAAATAATAAGTTATTTAATATAGGATTCAACTTTATTATTTTTTCAAGTGAGCTGTCTATCACCAAGTTCTGAAGTGGATTTCTTTCAAGTCTCCCTGTCTCCAGAGAAAAAGGGGAAAAGGCAATGTGTCCCTGGACAGGCTCTATGACTCATTATGTCAATCAAACCCCACTTCAGAAGGGAATAAAGAGATTTGTATCTCAAAGCTGTGCATAACGACTCCTCGGCTTTTCATTTCATATTTATGAGCGGTTTACTTTGAAGTGTTTATCAGCCAATGCGCAGAAACATGAGGGAGCCTTGCCTGAAACCATACTCAGGCGTCTAATCTGTGAAACGCTCGCTGAGCAGACTAGCTCATCAGTGCATGCCATGCAAAAATAAATACATAAATAAACTTTTTGTTATTTGAGGTCTTGGAGCCATGTCTTTATATGAACTATAAAAAAGGGATAAATGGTGCTGAACATTTTGAAATTGGTGTAACACGGGAAACTTAGCTCTGTGATGTGCAAAAACGAATGAGGGACAGATTATTTCTTGCTTGAAACAAAACTTGATAGAATGCAGAGAAATAAAAATATACAAATTTTAGGTATACTTCTCACCTGGTCTAAGGCTTTGGGTCTGTCCAAGTGCCCACTTGATGACTGAGGATAGTATAAAGTAGTTTTTTTTTTTAATATTGTTTGAAGATTATGTAATTGTCAGAATGGTTGGGGAGATGTCACTACCAAGATGTTGAAACTACTATATGGAAAGCTGTTTTATGTTTTTATCATCCATCTGTATTAATATCCCATGCATATTTTAAGATATGTAAAATGGACAGAAGGAAAAGTCAGGGAAGCTAATAAAGAGGGGTACATAGAAGAAATGAAATATTGATTCTTAGTGAAAAGAATGGGTACATTTTCTCTATTTTTAATCTACCTGCCTATCTTTGTTCAATTATTTTGACAAATATTTATTGAGCAGCTACTATACTACATCCTGACTTTACAAGGGTACAGTCAACCAGAGTTGCTGAAGAGGATCTCATGTTAGAGGAGGCCAACAAATGAACAAATCAATGTCATTGTCACAGTTAGTTACTGTGACCAAGGGATGCTCAGTCCCCCACTGCTTTATATTAGATCCTGTATGTCTGTGTGCATTTCTCATTTGTTAATAGCAAAAAGGATATTTAAAGAAAAAAAGGAAAATTCGCTTTGATAATCTGTGAAGTATTTCACTGATTTGAACAGCTGGGAGAAAATTAAGCCTAGGAGCCTATAAGCCATTCGCTTATAAAAAGGTGACTTCCTGTGTTGCCCTTTTTTCTACAGATTCTTCAAAGAGCTCTTTCCCTTTCCTAGTATCCCCCCTTCCAGTATCCTGAGTGGGAAAAGTGGCTCTGATGCCTAGTCTCTTGCTAGCAATATTGTATAATCACAGAAGTTTAAAGGTGAAAGTCTTTAGACTCAGCTAGGAAGCCTGGCATGTAAGAAACCACACAGGCTTTAGAGCCAAAAGATAAATGCATGAATAGAGGCTATTCCACTCTTTATCTCGAATCTAATGCCTTCCTCCTAGTTTTGTTCTGAGGATTATATAAGATTTTCCATCTATATGTTTATAACATACAATGTTTATAATTAATCTTGATCATACAACATAATCAATATTAAGCCATAAATGCTTCCCATCCTTTTACTTTCAAAATAACCTGACAGTTCAGGGTATTAAGGGGTTTCTCTCTCTCTGCTTAGTCCCTCAGTCTTGAACTGTAGCCTGCCAGGCTCCTCTGCCCATGGAATTTTCCAGACAAGAACACTGGAAGTGGGTTTCCTTTTCCTTCTCCAGGTGACCTTCCTGACCCAGGGATGAAAGCTGTGTCTCTTGAGTCTCCAGGGATGGAAGCTGTGTCTCTTGAGTCTCCTGCATTGGCGGGTGGTTTCTTTACCACTAGCACCACTTGGGAAGCCCATTATGGGGTTTACCAATGATTTGCCACCCAGAATAATGTTTCCTAGAGGACAGTGAAATATAGTTACCTGCCCCCTGCCTCTGTCTTCCCATCCCCACCAATGTAAGGGGAGCAGAAGATAAGTTTACAAGGAATACACTGTGCTATTATAATTATAATTTTGTATGTTTATCTTACTTATTAATCTGGGAGATTCCTGAAAGCAGGGACACAGATTTTCTATCTTTGTATCTCTATTTCATTCTCAGCACGCATTTTTGTCTATTTGTAGAACTGAATTGAACTGATCAGTTTGAAACATGAACAGTGGGTGCCCTTGGGTCTGTGTGAGCCATATAACAGCAGTGATTCTTGGAGAGACAAGCACAAAGAAGCATAAACCCTGCCAGATGTGCAGGAAAGACAACCGAAGCCACTGTGGGGTGTGTTCCTGATAATTCTGATGGGTAGATTTTCTAAAAGGACTATTTTGACTTTCTCATCCAAATGGAGATGAAACACGCTGCACAGAAGAAAGAGTGATCTAGGGCCAATTTTAAGAGGGGAGAGTGAATCAAAAGATGAGTCTTTGCAATAATAATCTGCTTCTGACTCCCAAACAACCCACAGTGAGAGCAAAGGAATTAATGGAGCTTCTGATCCCTATGACATAGGCACGCAGATGCACTTAAGTCAGTGCAGCGGCCATTTCCTTGGTGGTCTGATCATGGGCTATGAGAAAGCGAACAGAGCCAGTGTCCCCTCTGGATAGCAAAGCTCTCTTCGTAAGGAAAAGGCTGTTTCTCAGATGAAGTGCCAGATAGGGCCAGTGTTTTTCATAGAGCACCTGGGGAAGCCTCAGCAAAGAGAAATGTCTCCATAGAGAACAATTAAGTGTCACCTTGGATTTCATTGCCTGTCATTCCAGAGAAGTGGCAGTTTTGCTAGGAAAAGTTGGCTTTTTAAGAAAGAAGCAATCTACCTGGAGTGACCCCTGATTTTAATAGGAAATAAAAGGCAGGGAAATGCAAGAGAGAGACATCTTGCTCCCTTCACAACTGTCAGAAGCATGTTTTGTGATTCCTGGAAAGCCCAGGAAAGTTCTTATTTCTCTTTCTCAAGGGAGTAATCCATGCTACTTTCCACAGGTGATATTGAGTCCTAAGGCAGTTTGCTTTGAACAGTAATATAAATGTGCTTTCCAGTTACCAAACAGAGGCAATAGTTGGTAGAGTCACTGGTTTCCGGAAGATGTTTTGGGAAAATGGGGAATGGTCAAGGGTGTCGTTTGTAATGATGGAATAGTTGTTCTGCTAATTAGAAGAGGCAGGATGATATTAATACTGGGCATGCCTTTGCTAGCACCTGAAAACCGAGACCAGACACTCTTCTCTGCCTCTAAAAGAGCCAAGTGGCCAGAGCATTTAATACTGACATAGGGTAAGATGTTTTGTGTGCATTCCAGGATGATAACAGTATTAGAACACAAACTGCATTTTTTTTTCCAGATCCTTTAGGGAGGCTGGTGCTTTGATTCATTATGATTTTGGTGTTTTGTCAGGGCTTCATGGAGGAAGCAGGGCTGTACCATGATTTCTGTGGACCCGCAGCAGTTTCTGCCTTTCTCTCTAAAAATGGGCTTCCCTGGTGGCTCAGACCATAAAAGTGTCTGCCTACAATGAGGGAGACCAGGATTCAATCCCTGTGTAGGAAGATCCCCTGCAGAAGGAAATGGCAATCCACTCCAGTACTCTTGCCTGGAAAATCCCATGGATGGAGAAGCCTGGTAGGCTACAGTCCATGAAAGAGAATATTTAAAATTACATTTTACAACTGCATTGGTAGAGAGATGGATAGACTATTGTTAGAGATTACAACTTTTTCTACAAACTGAAATTTTACTTTCTTTTCCTTATTTTAAAAGAAATTAAACCATGTTTGTGGGCCCTAGTGACTCTGTCTATAGTCCCTACTGGGTACCTTGGCCCTGGTCCTATAGCAACTGAAATGTCTTTCTGTTGCATTTACTCATGGATTTAAAACTGTGAATTTTAATGTTTTAAGATAAAGATCTCTTGTTTTCAAGGCTATACCTCCATCTGAGGAAAAGTAGAAGCTATGACATAATGCAAATTAATTTCTGTGGATTCAGAATCATAGTTACAGTCTACACTTAAGGAATAATTTGGTCCACAGGTAACATATCACCTTAATTGCTCTATTTTTCCCCCTAAAGTAAGTGCCACTCCTTTTAAGGACAGTGTTTATACATTGCATTTATCATTGTCTCACTTCTTAAAACTGAATACAGTATCCATAATTTACTTTTTCCATATGAATCAAGGCAGCCCTCCTGAATGATAACAGT